>WEIT01040489.1:0-13242 GCA_013389985.1 Dryoscopus gambensis | reverse complement strand
GGGTGTTGGTGGTGGTTGTTTTATCCCTGCCCGCCTCCCGCGGGGAGCAGCCCGCGCCTCTGCCTCCGTGTGGGGGTGTGTGTGCGCGGGTCCGACATCAGTTTCAGTGATCTTGTAATCTGATCCCTTCTGACTCACTCGCACTGACTGACATTTCTGATTTGGTTCAACAAAAAGAGCAGGGGGGAGGAGAAAAAGAAAAAGAAGAGAGGGAGCAAAAGAAAAAAATATATATCCCCAAATCCACCGCCTGGTACCAAACAGTTTTCGTAGGGAAGAGGGGACCCCTCCGTCCCGTCCCATGCCGCCCGTTCCTTCCAGCCCCGCCGCCGCCCCGCATTGTTTTGGCTCGGCGCAGCCACCGAAGGAGGGGAACAAACACATCGCGCCGAGGTACTCACGTGTCGGAAAAGTTGTCCCTCTCGCTTTTCTCCGTCTCGCGCCCTCCTCTCCGCCGCCTCCTTCAAGTTTCACAGATGTTGCAGGGCTTCTCGTCGTCGCCGCCCCCTCCTTCCAGCGCTGCCCTCTAGATCAGAGCAGGAGAAAGGCTCTTTAGGGATAACTCCCGATTCAAACACCCTCCGCTAAACTTTCCCCCTTCCCTCCCCTTCCTCTGAGCGGCGGAGAGGGCTCCGCTCTCCTTCCCCCCTTCCCTCCGCCCGTTCGGGACGCGGCTGGCTGCTGCCCAGGACGCGGGTGCCTCGGGCCAGTGGGGAGCGGGGNCCAAGGGCGGCGACACCCCGCCCACAGCCAGGAGGCAGCGCGGGGCGACGGCGGGCCCCCTCCGGAGCGGCCCCTCCGCCTCGGGTCGCGCTTCCTCCCTCTCCCTCCTCTCTCGCTCCATCCTTCAGCTCAGCCTGCATCTGCAGCCCTGTTTCCCGCGCACCGATGCCTTGGACACCCCTTTCTCCCGCCCGCCAAAAGTTCAGGGCTTTTGGGGGGAAAACGTGCCCTCGGGGTGAGTTTTCTCTGTGTGCTGCGGCTTCTGGGCTCGCGTTTGCTCTGGCGCCGCTGGCTGACTTGACTGAAAGACTTCAAGGAAAGTTTCACCTAAGCCATGTGACACCGAAAAATAGCTCTTTGGGGGGAAAAAAATTCAAGTGCTTGGGCTAGGGGAAGGATGGTGGTGATGCCTTCGCCTGCTCCTCCTTTCCCAGCCCACCTGCCAGCCTCCCCAGCACCCTGCTGGGCTCCTCTGGCCTTCACCTTACAAAACAGGGCTCTCCGATGCCTCCCTCTTTGGCCCTCATCTCCGTTCTTTTCCCCAGGCTCCTTGCAAACAGGTCCCCCACAGAAAAGCACACTACGGTTCAGAAATAGCAGGAACTGGGATGGCATTTGTTCCAGTATCTCCATCCTTTGGGAAATGATATGTCCTGACAAGACACCTTGCCTTTTTCTAGTTCTGCAGATTGCTCCCCTGATATTAAAGTCTGAGAAATCACAAATGAACATTACCACAACCATTTTCCATCAAGTCACAAGGTGGGACTGGCTCTCAGGAAAAGTATGTGTGTATATATATATATATTTAAGTTGTTGCCATCACAATGTCAAATACTTCATATGCACCTTTGTTCATAACCTGGCTCACAACACAGACAAGTAAAGATTTGTTACTGATATATACAATTTAACAAGGTACCCAAGCTCAGGCTGCCCTAAGCATTTGGGTAGTTCCCAAAAATTAGTGGTTCTTGAAAAAAAAGGTATGTTTGCTGATGGAAGTGAAAGACTGGCTTTTGATGCTGTGCATTTCATAAAGTTTCCCTTAGTCTCACTATCGAATATGTTAATTTTATTACAAAACAAAGCTGCAGGTATTTGTGGTTTGAGGTGACTTGGTCCATGAGTTATTTTAGAAACAAAGAGAAGGCAATCTTTTCTGACCCAAAGGGCCACTTCAACCCTCATTTCCTCAGGCTAACTGGTTTGGAGTTGTTTTTCACCTGGAAATCTTTTCTGGGTGCAAAGAAGTAGCTTTGGAGAGATGCCTATGGATGTCCCTGGCAGGGTCAGACTAATTGCCCTGGCAATGGCGGGGATGCCTATTTGTATGCAGGTTTTACAGCACCAGGTCAGCACACACTGACTTTCAGGGCTGACACGGTAGTCAGGTGCTTTCACACTGAGTGAGAGGTGCACATCATCCAAGGAGCCGTGTACGCACATGCACTGCTAGTGGCAGGCACCGGGACACAGGATGAGAGCCTGTGCCCCGGTGCCATGCCTCCGTAGCCAGTGATTTCACAGCACACCAAGAGACAAATCTGTCCCTGCTCAGAAGCAGCAGCCCCTGGTTGCCCAAGCGATCATGCTGACAGGCATAGCGCTACGCAGGAAGGAGGCATGTGCAACACCAGGATCTGAATACCAATATGAAGAGCTGATACTGTTCCAACTTTTTTATCTTATATGACTTCCTTTTCCAGTCTCATGTTCCCAGAAAAATGTTAGCTGTTTCATGATATATGATAACAGTGATATACTACTGCGGATGTTTTGTTTTAGGTGTATGTACAATATATACCACCATATGTATGTACTTTCTGTAACATGCATACCACCCTCTGATACATATATATATACATGCTGGGGCATTGGTGGTGTACAGAATGATTAGGCAAACCTCAGGTCCCTTTACAGATCTGTTTAAGAGCAATCTGATTCCTTCAGCCCGTTGTACCCTTCTCTCATTTTCTGCCTATTGCATATTCCTTTCTATTTTATGCAATCAATTTTCTTAAACTCTTTTTTTTCCTCTTTGTATAATGAAAACCCTTAAAAGTAACAGGGGAAATTAACTAACATCCAAAATGGTACTTTGTAAAAGAAACAAATTAATGTGGAAAATCCTGTTTGTCTAACCATTTATAATTCAGTATTGCTGATGTTAAGATACTGCTTGTAATAATAGCTTAAAAGACATTCAAACTGGGGCATGATTTTAAATTGAGACTGGGCCTTCAAATCAGTATTCATCTTAGACATTTTTAAAACAAAAGTTATTTTCTCAGAGTTTGGACATATTGGTACATCATAAAAGAACAATTTTTTTCTTTAGTTTTTGTTTGTTTGTTTGTTTTAATGCAATTCACACCAACTCTGCTCAACACATATTTCTAATTTGAGATAAAAAACTAAAATCCCGAACATTTCTCTACACTCAACTCACATTAGCATTCAGACAGACAAAAAAATTAAACACTTAAGAGGTGATAGAATGCCTTAAGCTTTGCTTATGAAAAACAGCCTTCTGATGCATTTCAGAGCAGTGAACATCTTGAGAGAAGAGAAACACAGAAACAATATCTGAAGTTTCTGCCGGTGCCTGTATCTGGTCAGGCCAAGCAGAAAATAAAAACTGACGGTGAGTGGGGGACATTTGCCATTTGAAACGTATGGTAAATGTTTCAACACCTTGATAATGAAGAGCACAAAAGAAGCTTAGAGCATCCAAGACCCTTCAGCTAAACAAAATGAAAATGGGCAGCTCTGTTCAGGGAGGTGCCTTTCTTATCATCTTTCATGTCTGATTCAGAGGAATCGTACTTGAAAGATGCAATGAGAAGAGTAAAACTACACATTAATAAAATGTAATGATTTTTCCACGTGTCTAGATTGCCCCTCCAATAGAAACTGATCTCTGAGATATGCCTGTGATGTTTCCCTGAAAGTAGGAATTGGCTCATGCAGAAGACCTGTTGACCTGTGCCAAAACTCATTTCTCTGACACAATATGCCACAACCACAGAAGATTTCTGCTGTAAGTTATATCATGCACGATACTTTTGCGTTTCTTCAGCTTACCTTGTGTCCCCACTTCTTCTCAGCTTCTGACTGGAAAATTACAGACCTCCAGGCTGTGTGCTTGTATTCCCTTTCTGCTGCCCCTGTTATTCCAGGAAAGCACAATCAGAAGGAGCAGGGACTCTGCTCACATAAGATGCATGCAAAAGACCTGGTATTCAGTGACACCAAGAGCCAGTCTTGTCACCACTCCCAGCTGCAACACCCTCCACTTTCTCTCCAATCCCAGTGAATACTCTACGGGACACATTCAAGGACCTTAAGTGTTGCTGTTTATCCAGGTGACATCCACTAGAAGACAAAGCTTTCAAGACAGTCACTTTCTTGCCAGTAGGCAAATACCTTACTGGAATAAATTCTATGAAATTGACCGGTCTGCTGTGCTTTCGCAGGGGCGACGTCAGGTGAAGCACTGGAATACAGAGAAATGGCACCAATTTCTGGTCATTTATGCAATATTCATCACAAGAGAACTTGACCGGTGCATCTTGCCCCCACCTATGCATGTCCCTTGTTGCATGGCTGCCTTACACAGCAGAGAGGTCTCAAAAGGTATCCAGTGGAAGAAAAAGAGGGGTATGAGATGGCACCATGTCAAAATCCTCAGAGTCTGCAGAAGTTGCAGCTGGGGGCACAAGCAAAGGTTCACGGCCTAAGGTGGGATGCAGAAGTGGTGCGTGGAGGTGACCACATTTGGGAAGGATATAAAGGTCAGGGCAAAAACCTTATCCGCAGTTACTATCAGAGAATTGGTTTAGGAAAGGCAAATGGGATGGGGCCTGAGTGGGAAAAGTGCTAATTGTTTGGAATCTCTTCATTTTGAAAGAAATTATAAACTGATGTACCGCTGCACACTAGTGTAAATTCGTAACTTTGGATCCTTTCATTATTTGGATTTTTGATTGTTATTATTGCCATTGAAAAAAAATTGGAAATTTATCAGCAAAAATCCAGATATATCAAAGTAGCAATCTTCATTCAAGAGTCTGAGTTTTCTAAGGATGCTCACTGTAGCCCTTCACAGACTTGATATACATAGTGGCAGTCCATAGCAAAGAACTTCTATGTCTTTCTCCTTCTGCTAACACTGAGGATATTGCTAGATTTCAGTGGAAAAAGGACTGATCCCTAGTGATCAGATTTATCTTTCTACTCTAGCAGATCATCTCTTGTATTCCACCTATTTCTATGAAAGTCTAATCTAACTAACCTAGCTGTTTATAACATATATTCATCACTAGGTTTTTTTGAATGCTGTATAATGAAATTAAACAGATCAAAACGCAGTAATTTTTTTTAGCCCCTTCTATCTTGTAAATATATAAAATTTCATATTTTCTTTTCAAATTCTGTTGTGATTACTGAAGGAAAATTAAGAGCTGGGGTTTACACGCAGACAAAAAGGACTATTTTATCCAGAAAATTCTGTACTTTTGGGCTGTCTACATAGAAAGTCTGAGCTCTCCATCTCTTAAATACAACGTTTTGCTCAAAATACTTTTACCCTCCTTGACTTCAGATATAAGTTTTCATTAAAACACTTCATTACAGTGAACATTCTTCAGAAGAATATTTTCTTTTTCCAGGAAATCAAAATGGTGTTGTTCTGCCTGAGATATTTTGATATATGACCATAAACACACCAAAGAAACAAGCAGAGTGAGTTTCCGTTGTTTGCTCTTAAAAGAACCCTATACATGTTTATTATCAGGCAGGTAGCATATGGGGAAAAGCAAAGTGTCCTTAACAGACTACATCCAATAAAGACACAAAAATCATAACATTTCACACAGAATTGGCATAAATAATCTGTTTATCTCCTTTTTGCCATGCTATAATAAGAAATGAAATTGCTAATGGTGGTGATATTTAGATTGTTATAACTGGTTAGATCATCATTAACATCCCCTTTAAATGATCTGGGATACTTTCGACTTCTCTCTAGGGAGTTGTCTCAGCTTCTTTCCCAACTGAGCCATTGAAATACATGTGAAAGGATTTAGCAGTATTTTGTAAGGTATAGCCCTTCTCCAGGAAATGTAATTTATATAAACTGTTCTGGTAGAATTTAAACCAGTTCCTTGAATGAAATCACCTTTATCAGAAAAAAAGACAGCTTTTTCTAGCATATCCAACGCTATGTTAACATTGCCTAGTGTCAGTCAGGATAGGGGGATGGAGAGAATATCACATTGTCCTGGGTTACTGTGTATTCTATTACCATCTTCATGAGCTATTGAAACCAGGTGTAGCGATGTTCCCTGCCTCCTCCCTCTGGACTATCTTCTGTTAATAGCCCCATCAATGCCTTGCCTCATGACTCACCATCCTATTGTGAGATGCTCCACCCAGGGGGAAGGAGCCAAGCATTCCCACCTGGATAAAGTTTGGGGGTTTTGCAACAGAAGACAGAGCTTTTCCCACTGGATTCCCAAAGGACAAGAGCTACACAACCACCACTGGACTTTCTGAGGAAGACCAGACCTTTTCTACAAGATCACCGCTTCAACAGAATCACTTCAAAGAGAACTGCAGCTATCACCTGATTGGACTGCTACCACCACCCTGCCTGGCAGGGTGTCAGGTTACCCTGACTCTGTCAGGTTAAGCCAATGTTTCTGTATTATTGTTTTGTTTTATATATATATATATTAGTAAAAGAACTGTTATTCCTATTCCCCATATCTTTGCCTGAGAGCCCTTGATTTCAAAATTAAAATAATTCGGAGGGAAGGGGGTTGCATCTCCCATTCCAAGGGAGGCTCCTGCCTTCCCATAACAGACATCTGTCTTTTCAAACCTAGACACACATATATAAAGGATCCATCAAAATGTTTTTTTTTTTCCCAATTATTGATGCAGTGAATTGGACAGATGCATTCTGAAGTGAATTCAGACACTCCCCTAGGAAATTACTAGGTTTTCCCCCAAGCCTTAAAGCTACTAGCCAAATTTTTAAAGCATTCTCAAATACCATGGAAAGCTTGTAGCCTTCAGACTTTTTATCAGCCTCTTAAATAATTTTTTCAATAGGTGGTGGATGCCCATTGTTCTAGTTTAAATGCACATACAATTGCTTTGTTTCTTTTTTTTTTAAATGACAATAGAAAAAATAGATTAACAGCTTCTAAGTAATTTCATCCTGGCCTTTCATAGCTATAGAGACACTGCTTAGTGGGCATTTGTCAATGTCTTTTTCATAATATGTTAATGCTGTACTATTGCGCTGCTAGCAGACCATCCCCAGTTAACATTGTCTCAGGTAAGGTGTGACGATAGCGTTTATAAATCAAGTAGCATCCTATGGGCATTAAGGGGCCCTGAGAACTGTTAGTTTATCCTCATGGTCACCTGGGTGTAGATTCCAATCTAGTCAGGAATCCAGCCAATCTACTGGCCTTAATCTGTCCTTGGTGGACATTGTTCTTACAGAAAGATGCAGTGCAACATATTGGATGATATCTAGTCAGGAGACATCTAAGATTAGTGAATCTAAAGCATGAATTTCTCATCCATCAGGACCTTATGTGATGTATCTATCTATATCTACCTCTCTCAATCTCTGTTTCACATCTATCTGTCTATACCAGTTGCTGACTTAGTCTCATTCTGACTGGGACATTGAACTGTGCACCCACCAAATGGATTAAATAAAATGCATATACTGCATCAGACAATACTTTGAAGGGACTGTCAGTGACTGTGCTCCCACCCTTACTCCTGTTGTGCTCCATATCAGGCTCCAGACAGACACTAAATCTTACTTTATAATCTCTAGGACTGGATAAAAAGTGCCACACCACTTCAATATAAAGCTGTTCTGTAGATAGAAAGTTGGGACATCAAGAAATACTAAGGAGCTTGTACAGTCAGGATCTATACCAGATGAGATCTCTTCTATTCCTCTGCAGTCAACACAAAATAGCACAAGCTCTGTCTGCTTAATTTGGCAGACAGGTGATCAAGTACTCACAGCAGATCAAGTGTATGACCCAGCAGCAGGCACAGCTCCCATTAATGGCAGAGGGCAACAGTCTCAGGTACACATACACATACAAAAACGCTGTCAGAGCCTTTCATTTTCCCTTACAGTTACTCTTCCTTGAGTATCATTTATGTCAGACTATTTGAGTTCTCTCTTTCCCTCTTCTGTAATGAAGAACATTCACAAGAGCCTGGGAAGAACTGATTAGCAGGATATTTGTGCTGTTTCACAAGAGAGTAACACAAATTACACCTCTCTCTTCCCCAGACTGGAAGTCTGGGTGCCACTTCAGTTGGAGACAAGAAGAAATCTGCAGCTTAAGGTCACGCAGTCTTGTTCAAAGGGAAGCAAAGACCTGCTACTACAGAAGCAAAAAAAATACACTGATATGCCATGTGCCTTTTACCAGGGCTTAATGACACACCCTTGCCTAAACACCTTTAGCAAGACAAGCCAACCAAACATGAGATTCCAGGATAACAACCAATCCCACAATATGCCCCTCTTTCTTGAAACTATCATCATATTTAGTTCTTTGGTACTACTTTTTAAATTTCTCAGTCACAAAACTGAGAAAGATAAAATGCAGTAAAGTTTAGCTCTTTCTATCCCAATTTGAGGTCTTGGACTGAAAGACTAAGTAGACAGATCTCAAAAATACACCTTGCTAGTTATACAAATTGGAAGTTTGGAAAGGAGTCCCATGGATCAAAACCAGCTATCCTTGGCACTGGTGTGGCTGTAATGCTCACCACTAGCAGTCTGGAGTGGAATACAATGCCAGGTGAGAGCTAACAGTAACTCAACTTTCTGGCTCTTTTCAGAGTTCTTCAGCAAGCTAGGGCATCCAGGGGTCTGCAAGTCTTAAGTGAAAGCAGATGTCACATTTTCATCAATCATATCAAATATGAATCTTGCCTCCCAATGCAGTATCAAGGCTCCTAGGTTTCATTGAAGTGGATGCAATTTTTGCCATAGGTTTTGGTGGGCATGAGGGATATAATTTCAACAGTAAATTCTGAATTTGCTAAAGTTATCCACACACTGAAAGTAAATAGTAATCCTCTATATGTTTGCAGGATCTCATCCTAAGGAAACTATTTAGAAAATAAGGGATAAAAGGGCATTTTCCTTAGGAAATTATGATACTTTGTCAACATGCCTCAAGTTTGTCAACAGTTGGCAAGAATATCTAAAGTATATGTGACAGATTGGAAGAGCTACATGTTATTTTGTTTGAAGCTAAAAGGTTTCTGTCCTGTAGTGCTCAAGCAAACAAAACGTCTGTGAATTTTACTTGAATAAACATTGCAGGCTGGTGCTAACTTGTTATTGGTGCTGACACAGACCAGCAATTGGCCAACTAAGAAAACAGCAGACAAGGAAAACAATGTGAGAGGTGCTATAATATATAGTCCTGAGTTTTGAACCAGTAAGACAAAGCCAAACACAACTTTAGAAAAAAAATCACCAGAGTTTTTAGGCAGGAAGTATCTCTTCACAATATGTACATTTACCCAGCACAGTAAGACCAGTGCTCCATCAAAGGCAGTAGAATATTTTACAATGGAGACCAACCATGGTTTTATGATTATCGTCATCAATTCAAGTAACCACCACAAATAGCTGTGGAGAAAAAGCAAGCTTGCAGAATATTTAAAAGTCAAAAAGTAAGCTATTAAAAATGAGACAAAAATTTCACATGCATTTAGGGTGAAGCACAATCCAAAAGAAGAAGACCAAATGCCATAATGTGCATCTATCCTATGTTCATTGTAAGTTTTTAACTTTTCCCTTTCCAAAAGTGCAGCTATAGTAGATGGATGAGTTCTTACCCTTTTACATGATCTGTTATTTTACCCTCTCAGTTTTATTCTGCCCTTCTGTTTATTTGTTTAGTTTATTAAACTATTAAACTAGACTTAGAAATCAGATTCTTCCTACCTTTTAAAATATTAATTACCAGGAACACAAACAGGACCAAAACACTTCCATTTTTATGTAGCTTTCTGAATGTATTTGCTGAATGATGCACACGATACCACACAATACCTAATAAAAAATAGAGACATCAGTGTTCAAAACCAATGAATTTGACTCCGATACATCATGAGATGGGCTTAAAAAAGATTAAAATTCAACTGAAACACTACTGAAATTTCTCAGATCCTTCTGGTTACTCAGATAGTGAAAAGAATGCTATAGAAATTGAAAATGCACTATTCTTAAAATTTTGCTTTGGAACTGTGAAGGCAGGGAATACACAGTATAAAGCACTATGATAGCTGATGCTCACAGGATTCTGGGATCTGGAGCTTAAACAAAGAGAAATAAGTACTCACAAAGCCCCACATGACATAATGGAATACTTGAGTTAGGAACCGAAAATCGAAGGACACTGTGCAAGGAAAAATTTGACAAGGCTGAAAGAAATGGAAGTTACTTTTCATTTTCCCAAGTACATAAACCAAAGGAAACTTATAAGCAGAAGACAGTAATATGATCAAAGGATGACAGAGAGCTCTACTCATCCTTCACCATATACAACTTCATGACTACTCCTACTATGACCCAGATATAGATTAAGATCAGCTAACGGATGGAAAACAGAAAAGCAAAGTAACAAGATAAAAATTAGGCTGGTGAGCAATGAGAGCTTTATGGAGAACTTGTAGCTGTGATATTGTGTCCATCTAAATATATAAAAGTATATTAAAGCTTTTGGGCACTGCATTCCACTGTTCAAAAAAACCTAATCTTCACTCATACTTGTGATCAGACATCATGTCAACGTACTTTAATGGGCTAAAATCTCATTGTCCAGTTTGAACTTCTCATCTGGATGCCTTTGACAGTCCCTGTGTTGCAATTCATCTCTCCTAAAACAGGTGACTAAGACAGGATGAATCAGTCTTTGGAAATCCAGGGCCAATTAATCTTGCCAACTGCAAGGAAGTCATGGGAGGAGGTAAGCATGTGGCTGCCCCAGCACTGTCTGGTAAGACAAATCCCACCTGGGCTCTGACCTGCCAGCTCCCTGAGCAGTGCTTCCTCCCATCTGTCGTTCCTTCCTGCCAGCCAGTGACCTCACCTCTGACTTCTGCCTTTGCCTTCTTCACCTTTGCCTGATAGAAGTATCCCATACAATACTTCTGCTATTAAAACATGAAAAAAACGCCTGCTCATGAAACTTCCTCAGCAGCACAGACCACTGCAAGCAAATTGAGCCTGTCCTTTGTCCTCTATACTGGTTTCCCAAAGAATCCCAAAGAAGATGAGATTCCTCAGCTTACTGTAGCTAAAAAATATGCCTAATGCTTCAAGGTGATAACCACATAATAACATCATTCCTCAGACACACTGGAGCCAACCAGAGAGAATCTTGTTTGTATAGGAAACTGGGCTAAGGCAATACTGAGGCAAAATTTTTACTGTTTTCTGTTCCAACCGCAGAGCTGCGAGCTTCTACCTGCTGTCTCCATACAGGGAAGAGAAGCACAAACTATTAAAAACAAACAGAAAACCTCCAACTGTCAAGGTAGACCTTCAACATTTGTGTGCAGGAAGACAATGAATAGGGTTTACTCAGCTCTGTAGAGCTCGGAGAAGGTATGACTCATGAGCAATATGGAGGACAAAACATTCTGAGGTGAAGTTGAGGAAAGCTTAATTTATTGTTATGCCCTCCAAATCCCATTTAGCAGGCCAGTGTGATTAATTTGTTCTACCGCACTGAGCTGTGTAAGAGGATATGCTGAGAGCTAATATATGAGCAGTCTAATATCACAGACTGTATAAAACCATCAAAATTCCTTTATCCACAGCCCAGCCTACTTGAGGAGGTTACAGACAGCCAGCAACCTATCTGTGCTGTATGACCTTTGATGCAATTATATCACTCTTTACCTCTTACCCAGTTCAGAAAGAATAGAAGCAATGTCCAGAGAATGTGGACTTTAGTAAAAAAACTCTTGGATGACACATAAATTCTTTTCATATTGATATTCTTTATATACCACACAAAGAGAAGCATATCTTTATGGTCTAAACCAGGCAATTTCTATGGAGCAGGGAGAAAATGTGCTGGCTTCAGAGTCACAGGTGCATTGTACACTTACACATACTATTCCAGTAAGTTTTTATAAGCCCAGGTATCAAACCTGGTGATTGATTTGTGTGCTCTGCTCCTTCGGCCTGGGTGCAGATCAGTGGGCCATACTCTGCAGTCCTTATCCAGTTACCTCTTTGTTGTTTTTTACTGCCTGAGTCTGGTAGACATCAGTGAGAAAGCTGCCTTCAGCAAGATCAGCTGAATAAAAACTTCAAAAACTGGTCCTGTATTTGGTCTGCTATCTTTTGAAAAATCTGTTGAGACTTGTGATAACAAAATGAGGCTGCAGCTTGTCAAGACCTTGAACAGTGAAAAACCCAGTGAAAAGCCCATTCTGCTGAGAAGGACAAGAACTCCTTGCCTCTTCGCAAGCATGAAAAAGAGATGAACTCTGCTACAGGGCCTGTTAGCAGCAAATGTGATACCCTCAGGCTGGAAGAAGCTCAGGGACTTACTGGGGTGCCTTCCTCCCCAGGGCTCTGCTAGAGGCAGAGGAACACTACTGATGTTGCAAAAACACTTGGCAGAGGGTAAGAGCCATCCTTGCAGGTAGGCCAGATTCAGGACAGCATGAAGCTTAACAAATCAAAGCCACAATGTGCTCAGAGCAAGGCAGCCCACCTGGAAGCTTCTCCCACTAGGCCTGAGATGGGGCCTTGGTGGGGATCAGTGAGGCAGTAGTGAGTCTGCACGTGATAAAGGCATGAATCACAGGAATGAGCTCTGCTTTGGAAAGAAGGTAACCAGAGATAAATGTGAAGAAAAATGTCCTTCTCAATTAGTCTTGGATTCCAGTTATGCAGAAAGCAAACCAGAACTGGGAACATGAGTAATAAGTGGCAGGTACACACCCTTCCAAGGGGCAGATATTATCCCTACCATAGCTCCTGATTGTTGTCCCCACATTATTAACAGCAACACAGTCTAATCTGAATGGCACAGCTGCCAGCTGGCCCGCCCCAGCGCCCCAACCTCATGTGTCAGGGGAGACAACCAATCCTTCCAATCAAATCAGTAAAGACAAAACCAGCACTGCACTTTATCTGCAAAACCAACAACACACAGTAACTCACACATTCATGTTCTCATTACCTGCCCCTCTTGAGTTTAGGGCCAGAGATAAAGGACCTCAAGATCCTGGCTCAGAGAAACTTGTGGTGAGCTGAAGGACACACACTTGGACTGCTCTGCCTTCAGCAGTTTCCCTTGCCCTTATTCCCAGGTCCTCTGTGAAGCTGCTACTACTTAGACTCCATTTCATGAGCTAAGAAACCCCTCCTTTCTATAGGGAATAAGGCCTCTTTTTTTCCCCCTCCTTTTCTTTTTTCTTTTCTTT
>WEIT01040483.1:1533-28417 GCA_013389985.1 Dryoscopus gambensis | reverse complement strand
ATTTTACTATAATTTTGCACAATTGCACTTCCTCCTCTTCAGTAATTCTTGAATCTTTTGGTAACACTGTGCCTCAGATCTGCCCTCCAAATATATGGCCTTGGGAAATACATGGCAAAGACATGGCCTTAGGAAGCAGGAGGTTGGCATATGACCCTCAATGTCTTTCTCTGTGGTTCCACTGGGCTATTCTGGCAGTAGCTTCATTTCAGTAGCATGATTTCTGAATCTCCTGGGCAAGGTAGCTAAATGAACAGTAAAAACTGATAGTCATGAGTAACCTGGACACTGAAGTGTTTCTGTAATTTTTACTTTGAATAGTTTTAGAGAATGAATACATCACTTTCCCCCTGCATTGTTCCCAATAATGGGGGAAATAAGATCTGCAGATCAAACTGTTTAGTGTGAGCAGTTTAGTCTACCAGGCCCAATTATGTTTGGCAACGTTTTGGAGAAACTTACTCTCTGTTTTTACTTTAACTGCACTTAAATCTTCATTTTCCAGTCTATCCTCTACTAAAAGGAGAAAGAAAGGAGACTGGGATAAGATGCTTCTCAAAAATGTTTTTGAAATCAGCATATGGAACAGAAATCTTGAAAAGATTTTTTTTTTTTTACCACAGAGCATTGCAGTTCTTCTTCTCGAAGTAAAGAAAAGTCCCAAACCAAGTAGAGATAATGTACCTTTCCTCTAACACCTTACAGACCTTCAGAAAGGACTGTGTGAACACATATAGTGCCTCAGTTAATCGTTTTTAAGTTTCTTTTACGGAGAATTTTGTAGTGGTGTTGGCAGGCATTCTGGTGCAGATTTGGCAGAGAACACAGGACACTGGCATCCTCATGAGAGGGCTGAGGATAAGGTACAACTTTTGAGAGAAACAACAAATTTGTCAGCTGCTTTCTGTACTGCAACTTGTACATGTTTCTAGGATCCCATCTTCTCTTCTTCAGAATGTGGAGTGCTTATTTTCCTCTCCGCACTGTTTTCTGCATTTCTGCTGCCACAAGGAGATTTTCCCCATCCTTTAGGTCTTCTGGAAAAAAAAAATGGGGACCAAGAANNTAGACACTCTTCTTCAGGCTCAGATACTCAATTGATGGATTCTGACCTAATTATACTGAAATCAACCACATGTCCAAAGCATGAACGTACATCTACATACCCAGTAGCTAACTCCTGAAGCCTGGAAAGAGCTGATCTGCAGCTGAGCTGGAGGTTGCCAAAAATGGAAATCATTTATTCAATATTTGTTGCTTAAATAATAGCCTAGCATTTCCACAGTACCATAGATATTCAAAGCAGTGTCCAAACAGGAACTGTTTAATTAATTCTTACAGTACCCCCTATGAAGTAGTTAAGTAAGTTAATGGGAGTTCACAGGCTCTCAGGATTGATTAGAGCAGGCAAGCAAGGAAGTGTTTTGCTCAGGCTGATGATTTGAAAGGATAGATGAATGAAGTGGGAGGGAAAGATTCAGCTCTCAAATTTACAAGACAGTCTTTAAGGAATTGAAATTACTCATCATCAATATTAAATTAAAACTGTCCTTTAAGAGTCACTCACATTACATTGGGACTTTTTTCTTTATTCCTGGTGAAAGTATAGTATTTATTCTTGTATCAGTGTTAGTGCTATTATATTTTAATGATTATTTAGCCTTATTCCCCCAAAAGGATATTTGCTTATCACATGGGCAGCAGGCTGGGAGTGGTGCTGATAACTACTCTTGCTCTTTGGCAGCTTTTAGTCAAAATGGTAGCAAAGACATTATCACTCAGCAGTGGTGATGGGAGTTCAACATTTTAATTGGTGTTCATGACTGAAATCCAATAAAAAGGAAAATTAAAAATAGAAAAATATAAAACTTGAAATAAATTAAATATAAACAATGATCCAAAGTAAAAGAATTATTTCCTTTCACACCCTAGATTTTCTTCATTTACAGCCTACCAGCTTACCTTAAGAGGGTTCCACATGAAAAAGTTCCATATGAAAAAGACAAATAATGGGGCTCCTGAAATGATCAGAATATTGGTAAAAGTAGGGTAATACAAATCGAAATACCCATTCTTGGCTGCAGTCACCTTGCACTCAGCAGCCAAGAATTGTGTGACACTGTGTCCTGCTCTCCAGCTGGACCGACTGTCGCAGTCAGAACTGTGAGAGTTGACTATTGTTCATGGATGTAGGGGAAAAAACTGTGGGCATAAGATGCTTTTAAGAAGCTACCTGCTGGGAACCATTGCATTAGACTTTCTTAGAGAGCTCTTCAGCATCTGAAACCCGTGATGGAAGAAAAGACAGAAGCGAATCTGCAAAAGCAGGTTATTTAAAGAATGATCTTTCCTGCTTTAAAACCAGACATCATAGATTAGTATCTGTTTCAGGAGCTGCAAGACATGGCTCCCACTTTTCCCTCTGTTTCCTTTTCAAGGAGAAATGTTTTAGTGTAGAGATTACTTAGTAACTCAAAGAACCTCTACAAATAAAAATGATGGAAGGTTGTTTTTTTCTATTTGAAGAAATTGCCTGAAGCAAAGCGTTTTTTGTTGTGTTTGGAACTCATATGCACATTAAATTGCTAACACTCCATTCCATTTCTTTTATTTCAATCCCTGCTATTTTCTATTTCTGTTTCTTTTTTTTTTTTTTTTACCTGAATCACACCATTTACAAAAGTCCATTAGCAGACATCTTTTGATAGTCTTTATTTTCTGCTACCTTAGCAAAAATAACTCTCAAGTTATTTTCACCTCCTGCAGCTTAAAACTGGTGATTAACATTTCTGGAGATCTATAGAAAAAAGAAGCCCCTCAAAAGAAGGATATGTTGATGCATTATGCAAATATTTAAACAGGATTTTGGTAGATATGTACCTAAGTTTTGTGGTGTGAGAGCTGAAGTGTAACAGTTTGTGTTTGATTCTCTGCTGTGTTGGTTACTGTGATGTCACAAGGCAAAACACCTGAGAGAGGCTTTCTTTGCACCCGTGAAAACCGCTACAAAAGGTGCAAGCTAACAGGTAAAATTTATTTTCCATCCCTGAGAGCTGAATTCTGGGACCATGGAAGACTGGGTCATGGGCTCCACCTTCCCACACAAAAGGGCATGAGGAAATATTTAATCACTAGAAATGGTTTCACTTAGAGGAAAGGTGAAGGAAGGGGTGAAAATACCTTCTGCATCCCATTCTAACAGTGCCATAGGGCAGGAAATGGGTACACTGTGGATAAACATAGCACCTGTCCTGTACATATTCTGCTCTGAGATTTGTTGTATACAATGTGCTCCAACTGCACTTTTGAATAAGAAAAAATTATAGAAAAGGTATCAGTGCCTTGATCTGATCTAAGGACCTGAGGTAAACAACTATTTTCACAACATTCAGTAGAGGAGGGGGTGACAGTTGGCACTTAAAGAAGAAGCAGGAGCAATAATTGCCTGAGTTAGGACTATAAAGTCATTTATATATTAAAGGTAATTACAATGCCAATTCCATTACTGAATGAAAACCATCACTATACTTAATACACAAGAAAGAATTGAATAGCAAATGTTATTTATAACTAATTTTTAGCTATTGATTGTCTTCAGAAAACAACAACAACCAAGCAAAAAAAACTTAATCAAAACCAGAAAAAAATAAGCTTGCTAAGCTCACTTCAAGTAAGATGTGGGGTTTTATTCCTTGACCAGAAATGGTGCCCACTAACCCGGTGGCATAAAGGTGTGCTTTACCTATGGATTTGTAGCCAAAACATGGCATCATTCCTGTAGCAGACTGTCCTCTTCTTAAAAAGGGTTTTTAAAGTACTATCACTTCTAAGATCATAAAAACTTAAATTAGACAAAGGTTACATACCTCATGGTGTGACTTTATATGATATGTTCCATAGCATTCTTGAATTTTGTCACATATAAAAGTGTTTAGCAAGAAAGACATTAGTAGAAAAATATGTCTGAACAATGACAGATATATCATGGCTGAAATACAGAATCACTGTTTTGGTACCTAAAAAATCAAAGGAGGGATGTTTTGTAGTTTCATTCATTAGGTACTCATCTGCTCTTTACTAACTGAATGTGAACGTTTATAATCTGGATTTATTTAACTAAGTTTTACCTCTAGGTATCTTAAGATAAGAGCACACGATTGGAACAGGTGTAGGGGTATGTCTTGGTTTGACACAGGCCCAACCAGGCACCCACGAAAGCCTCCCCTGCCACAGCTGGGCAGAGGAGAGAAAAAAAATTAACAAAGGATTCATAAGTTCAGATAAGGACCAGGAAAAAACACTCTAAGGGCAAAACAGGCTCAGCTTAGAGGTACAAAGTGAATTTATTACTAACAGAGTCAGAGGAGGATAATGAGAAGTAAAATAAGCCCAAAAAACCACCTTTTTTCCCCCAACCCCTTCCCTCCTTCCCACTGACAGCGCAGGGAGACAGGGCATGGGGGTTTGGTCAGTTCATCACTGAGGTTTTCTTTCACTGCTCCAGAGAGGAGTCTTCCCCTGTGAGGCCGTGGGGTCTCTAGCATGGGGGACAGTTCTCCGTGGACTTCTCCAGCACGGGTCCATTCTCACAAGAAGCAGTCCTGCCAAAACTGCTGCAACGTGACTTTCTCTTCCCACAGGGTACAGTCCTCCAAGGACAAGCTGCTCCAGCCTGGAAGCAGGGCCCTCTCTCTCCACCAGGTCTTGCCCTGGATCACAGCCTCCTCCAGGCATCCACCCGCTCCTGCATGGGCACCTCCCCCACGGGCTGCAGGTGGATCTCTGCATTCCCCATGGACCCATGGGCTGCAGGGGGACAACCTGCCTCATCATGGTCTTCACCACGGCCTGCAGAGAAATCTCAGCTCTGGAGCCTGGAGCACCTCCTCCCCCTCCTTCTCCACTGACTTTGGTGTCGCCATGTTGTTTTCCCTCATGTTCTCACCTCCTCCTCTTCTCTGACTAGAAGTAAAACTGCGCATGCCCTGCTTTGTTTTGATTTTCTTCTTAAATATATTATCATAAAGGCATTACCAACCTCTCTCATTGGCCAGCAGTATGTCCATCCTCAGAACCATCAGAGATTCGCTCTGCCAGACATGCTCGAATCTTCCGGCAGCTTCTCACAGGAGCCACCTCTGTGGCCCCTCTGCTGCCAAAAACCAGACCGTGCAAAACCAACACATTGTGGGAGCAAGAGTAGGCCTGGATCTCAATTTTGTTTGGAAGGCTGCAAAGGGACCACCTCACAGTCTGCAGGAGCAGGACAAGAAGGCTTGATTCTTCTCCCAGGTTTCTTTCAGGCTCTGTGTATTTCCTGAACCAAGGAGGAATTCTATAATTCTTGTACATTTGATGGATTTTCTTCCATTTCTTCTGCTGAGTGCTTGCCCTATTTTACCTTGATTCCAGGTAAAACTTTAGCATTCATTAGGTCTTTTGTCAGCCATTTCCCAAGGTCTGCTCTGCATTGCATGAAGGAAAGTCAACTTAAGGACATCTAACTCTTTAAGGTCACTTGATCCTTCTTGCAAAATAAAGATATACAAAGGAAATATTGTTTCCTGAGGTAGATTTGCCACACAAGGAAGTATGGCACTTAATGACTTATTTTGCAAGTGTCATAGTTCAAAGTAGTATGTACTTCCTAGCAGTCTCATATTTGTATAGTTGGCAAATTTTCTTTTAATCTCATTAGAGGTTATGTATGTGTGTCCATGTACGTGTGTGTACGAAGATGTATACCCCATATATAGAGATATATCCCCATTAAAACTAAAAGCAGTGGTCAGAGCCAGCAGTTCCAGTACATGTATGGTGTACGAAGTGTTCTTATACTACAGCCTTCATTGCAACATCGTAATCCACATTTTACCGTATCAGTGAAACTATGTGTATTTCAAAAGTGCTTGTTATTGTCCCCCATTCTTAAAAACTCTGAAATGTCATTTGAAAAGAAGTGTGCATAGCAATACATACCTTATTTTTCTTCCAGATTGCATTACTCTGTGTTTTTCCTGCTCAAGCTGAGGAAGGCTAAAATGACATGCAGGAAGTAGCTCAAATATGCTGAAGTGCTCCTGCTGTTTTTGTTTACTGCTGTAAAACCATAGAATTGTGAATATGACAGTAAAAATCATCTATTTAACTTTTTAAAATGGTGGCTTTTCCATCCATTTTTGCCCCTGTTTACCTAGTGTCATCCCAAAGGAATTCAGTGAGTTGGATTGTTGCCTGTATAAATGATAGCTGTATCTGTTCTATGGCTTCTTTGACCTTAGGAATCATGGGGTCTTATCCATGTTGTTATGTTACAGCTGATGTGCATCTGTGTCAGTTGTTAGTCAGAGATGATGAACTGTTTATCACTTTGTCAGTGGTCACATTATTTTTCATACCTGTTCCTCTTTCTAGCTTTGTTTTGCCTGCTGAGGCCATGTGGGTTTTGCATATCTGGAGATGAGCAACCCTTTTCCTCCCTTGTGCAAACTCTTTGAAATCAGAGTAGGGTTGATAGTAGGTATTTTGTACGTCTTTATCGCTGATGTGCAATTATTTCCTTCTGTGAGTTGTACTGGGATCAAGACACAAGAATTTTCATGCTTTCTGTATGCAATCTTCCCATTGACTTTTGCAGGTAATTCTGGCAAGCCTTGTACCTGATTTAAGATACCAAAAAGTTCTGGGGTTTTTTTTGTTTATGTTGAGTATAATCCGTGAATGTCACAAAACCAGAAGAAGCAAATTCTACATTGAATATTTAAAGCTTTTATGTTATTTTCATTTGTGTCTAGAGTGCAATGTCCTGAAACTGATCTTGCAAATGCAGTTTGTGAGGCAAAACTCTTTTCTTTTTTTTTTAATGGTGAAATCAGTCCATGATACTGCTTGGAGATTTTAACAACTGCTTTAGAGAGTGGAATAAATATCAGAGATGACTGGTGTTTACGTAGCCTATTTTGTAAACAGACAAAAAGAATTGAGAAACTATTTCTTGCAGTTCTGGATTTCTCTGAAGCCATTATGTTGTTCCAGTCTGGAGAAATATAGTCAATGTTTAAACTGAAAAGATACCCCAGAAGGTCTCTATGACAAGTCTTTTTGAAAAAAAACCCAAAACTATCTGCCTTCATTTCTCACCTCTGTTTCAAATCCAAAACTGAGACAGGTTATTACCATATCTCACAGGTAAGTATGGATAAATATGGAATTAATTCAAAGGGCCCTAACTTGAGCAAAACTAGTATTGCTTGGAATAAACTGTGCAAAACCACATTCCTTTAATTTGCTAAAAGAGCAAACGATTTGGCATTAAACAGTACTTAGCATGAATCTAACAAATATTTGAGGGTAGGTTTATCCACTTGTTCTATCTAAATTTTAATGTTCAAGGTAAATTGTTTTATATTCCTTGATACAATCTAAAGTCCACTGAAGCTAATGGAATTTGCATCAGATCTTAATTTAAAAAAAGGAAAAATATTTTTCATACCAAAATATCAGTTTTAACTAACAAAACACGACTTGTTCAATCTTGTACTTTTTCCCCTTCAAATTTCTCCATCCAGCTCCATAAACAGATGTGCAATTATCACCTGGGTACCTACAATTATATGTTTCATAGTACCTGTCATGTTCAAACGTGCAGGTTTTCACCTTTTAATTTAGACACGCAAACTTTGACTCAGCAAAGTCCTAAAGCCATTATCTTTTTGCTCATTTGCTTGAATTTAGACACTAAGCACTTTTCTAATTTGGGACCTCTTTTTGTCATGTCTGCCCTGTCATATCTGCTGATATATATTTAAATAGCTGTAGGGCAAGGACAATGTGCTGATATAGGGCAGGTCAGTTTACATTCACCAGCCCTTTTGCAGCGTTTAAATGTTTTGTTGCAGCCATAGCAATCTTTACTGATCACTTTGGGTGAGTAAGAAGGTCTAAACACTGCCACTGGCAAGCAGAGTTTCAGTGAGAAGGATCCATTGGAAGCAGGCCTGCTAAAGTCACACACAGATGAGCACCCTCCTCTGCTAGAATAAACAGTAATAATCTTCAACTGGGAAAAGAAGGAGAAAATTTAATTATTACAAGTCATCCAGTCATAAAATGAAAGTTCCAATGATTTTATTGCAAAGTCCAACAATTTTATTGCAAAGTCCTTGATTATGAATGTAAGATAAAGCAAGACTATGGGAAGGATTAAATCACTATAAAAAGCCAGAGCACAGGGATTTAGAATCTCAAAGCTTTTAAAAATTGCAAAATCCCTGGCCAAAATGAATGGGAGGAGTTAGAGTGCTCACTAATGAAACTCAGACTTTCAGATGTTTTAAGTAACACTAAGAGTGAGTAAATTCAACTACACAGGAAAATATGATGACTGCAGGGAAAGATATTATTTACAGTTTAGGACCCTTTCTTCAGCAGGTAGTCTGGGTTTATGTTCAGCTGTGTGCAAATGTAACACAAAAATGATAAAGGTGTTCAATTCTCATCAGGTGGATAAAATGCAATGAAATTGGAATCACTAGGTGCTCATTTTGCTAAATATATATATATATGTGTGTGTGTATATATATAAATCCCATTGTATTTACCATCTCTTTTGAAGAGAGTAGAGGTCATAATCCCAGAAGACAGTAGTCTGAACTAGCAATATATACTTGGTTTTCCAAAACAAGTAGTAGCCAAGGGACACTGAATTTGCTAAAACAGCCTATTGTCCATAATATGCCTGAAATGAAAGTCTGTAAATAATTATTTGCAAGATATAAATAAAAGTACTTAAATCAACCAGGAAAGAGAGACTTAAGCAATTAAATTTTTTATACAATTTAAAAAGGTAGGCACATTGCCCCTATAACTGACTTTTAAAAAAGAGATAATTAATGACTACCTAGGCAAACACCAGGATCTGAAGCAAGCGATAATTATGTCTGCATGTTTTGAAACACAGATGTCTCTGCTTAAAATTTTTTTCTCAGAGTATAACACAGTAAAGACAACTAAAAACTCAAAATTATGGAGAAAAACAAAATGCAAATGTTCTTTTTTGAAATTTATATCATATTATAATTCCACATAAACATACACTCTTTTACATTATGTGAATCTATATGTCTGTAGAGCTTCAAATACAAGTTTTTAATCAGGATTTTCAAAGAGAAATTTGTAAAGTACATGAGGCCACAGTAAATCACTGGATATCTTCTGCACAACACAAGTTCAGAATTTTACTCATACAATTCATTCAATTTTTTTCAACAGCTGCTCAAAGATCATCTCCCGTTTCAAATTATTCTTTTGTAGTCACTCAGTTGTTCTACCTTCTATTTTTTTAAAATACAATACCAAGTGTAATACACATATATTTTTATCAACTGATACATTAGTTCTTCATAGTATTTACAGACCAGTATTTTGAGCTGAAGGCAAGTGAAAGACAAGTACAAGTTTAGGATTTTGTGTTCTTTTGAAAAGAGTAGATCAGTGACCAAGATACAGGCAATCTTCTATAGAAAATACTGGCATGACAGCCTATACCTAATTTGACCAATTAGCCTGGTCAAAATCCTAAAGCAAACATTGTTTTCCTTCATTGCTCTGAATAGAGAGAACAACAAAACTAAGAGCAAATTTCCATGATTTAGCTTTTACATAATGAGCTAAGGGTTTCCTTGCGATTTGAAAAAAGGATCTCCTGAATTTAGCAATTACTGATCAGTAATGCAGACCCACTACCAGCTTCTCAGACTGCAGATGAAAGGTCAAACCATGGTCCATTACATACCATCTGTTTCTTGGTAGAGGTCGTCCATTGCTGTCGGAGGAGAGATTCTGCTTAGAAATGAATGAGTCTTTAGAATCTGATCAGACATTTATAAGTCTGCACATTCTGATTGTAACCATGTCTGTTGACATTGCAGCACATTTCTGAACACTTATTCCAGAATTATATCAATATAAATAAAAACAATTCTCAGCCTATTTACTCCTACTTTATTCCATTCATTCAAATATTACAAACTTGTCATAATAGATCTACATTCCCTCTTGGGGGGAAAAATTCTAACATGTGAACATCCTTATTTCTTTATATCATATACCAGATGCCCAGCTGAATTGATTGATAGAACTCAACTGAAATCACAGGGGCTTGGGCACTTAACATAAATAAGCATCTGGTTCCTGGTATCCAGCTTGTGAAAATTTTTTGATTTTTTTTCCGTTTCTGATAATGAGCTGACATTAATTTTCTGTGTCTTGACAGGTCACAAGCACTCATGCAAACGACTTGTGTGTAAACACACCTGACTGTGTATCGGTGCAGAACACTCAGGGCCATTTGCAAAAGAGAGTGAGAAAGGGGAGGGAAATGCTAAAATGCTGGCTGATCTTATTTAGTGATTGATAGCTCTGCTTTTATCGGTACGGTGGGAACTGTCAGAGTGTCCTGAGCAGAATGCAGCTGCTGGCTCTGCACTCCTTGAGCAGCCTCGCCTCCTGCCCTTCAGGCGAGCCAGGTGGCTGTGGATCTTTGCTGGGATCTTTGCTGGAATTCACTGACTCCGGCTTCAGGTGTGGGCCACTCTTGCAAGCCTTCTCAAGGGGCATATATGATTAGCTCCAAGAAACTCTCTAAAACAACATCTGAAAAATTATGCCTGCCATAAGTGTTTGGTGATTAAAAAGAGAAAGGTGGGGAAAAACAGCACAAAACAACAGCACACCCAAACCAAAACAAGCTGTTAGGGAAAAAGTGTTTAGGAAAGCTTGGCTGTAATTGTGCAGGTGCAGAGGTTGGGAAGATGCCAGGTCATGCTGATGCCATAGGGTTTGCATTAACATTTGTCAGGATTGAGAAGTTTCTGAGGTTAAAAAAAAAAAGAAAAGAAAAGAAAAAGGATTTTCACATCAGTCAGTGACTGCAATGACTTTCAGAGTTGAGAGTAAAATTCTTTGTGTGGAGCACTGCCACTGAAACCCCATCCCAGCCCAAAGGACACTTGCAGAAACCCTTCCTTGTTCATGAGTGTGCTGGCAGACACAGTAGCAGTATGACTTCTGAACAGAAGAAAGCAGATACTATATTCTGCCAACGTCAGAAGAGGATTTTCAAAACACTTTTAAGAAATAAGAGTCATAAACCAGCCTGTCATGAAGACAAGAAAAAAAGCTCTTCTAACTTTGCTGGAGAAGACCTGAGGCCTTGAGGAATTAGGACTAAAACTTAAGTCCCCATAACATGAACATGTGTGTCTTCATCTCTATGTATTATCAAGCAGACCTGCAGAATCTTGTGTTTGTTCACTTGGTGCAGCCAAAGGGAGGTATGGTTCAGGGCCTCAGAAAAAAGCCTATCTGTAGTAAAAAAAGACAGCTGGGAAGGATTGTACCAACATGATGGTTAAACCACATTTATCTAAAAAAGGACACAAAGAGGGACAGCCATATTATCACAAACATGGGTAATTGATTTGTAGAATTATTGTGAATCTTGAAATGGAAAAGACTTCAGAGAAGTTCATAGAAGCTTTTTAAGCCAGAGCATATACAGAATGAGTAGTATTTTTGTAGATATTTATGCAACTTGATTTTAAGCTTGTTTTCCTCCCTAGGTGGACAGACTAAAGCTTTGAAAATGCATAAATGTCAAGGCCACTTTTTTTATTCCTTGATGAAAAAGGGGCATTTTCTCTAGTTCAGAGCAAGTAGTCTCTATTTTATTACTTACCGACAGAAAATGGATTTTATTTATTTGTGATTGTTACTAGCTATTTTCATAACTAGTTGTTTAAAATAAAACCATAGTTCAGAAAGTAAGGCATCTGCAGCATCCTAATTTAAGATATAGCATCACAAGTTACATGTGATGCTGAAACATGCCAGACTCCCTGCAGTTCCTGGTTTCTTTTATTGCAGCTGCAAATCAAGGTGCTTATAATTGAAGAAAAAATTCTTTGCACGTCTTATCAACTACAGCAAGTAGCTGATTCATCAAATATGGCTTTCAGGATGGCGAGAAAAATGTAGTTGTGAAAATGCTTTCATATTTGGTGTAATATTGTGCAGTGGCTTCACTACATTTTAACATCATTATTTAGTGATGAAACCTGTCTTCTGGCCTCCTACCAGGACACAGTTTCTGTTTTCCCATCCTCATCATGAAGAGCATAGGTTTGTTTCCTGCTATGTTCTCTATTCTCCCTTGGCTCTGAAGAAGCGTAGCAGAAAAGGATCTCTACTTCTGGCTCAACTTCCCAGTATGGAGACTCAGAGAGAGAGAGATTAATGTCTCAGAGAGCCATTTATCCATTTTTAGCCATTGTTATATTCCATACCTCTGATACCTGCACCAAATCCTTTACCTCGTATGCTTAACAGAGCAATGGGAGTGCTGCAGAGACACGTATCACACAATAAATAAAGACACAGCATGCAGAAATCAGCAAAGTACCTGCAGACTAGGATGAGATTGCTTCTCTGTGGTACAAGGAAACATAGAGAATGTGTAGCATTCATCCCATTTTATAAAGTAGAAAGTCACAGAAGAGTCAAGGGTGTGTCCCAAACTAAAGATCTTGGTAGCACCCTCAGAGCCCTGACAAGCCCCTCTGAATCTTGAATATCAAATTACACTGAAATCATACTCCTTGTTCAGTCTTGTCTGTGTTAAAATGCAAAAATGAATTCATACTCTTTTAAAATGGATTTTATTCACAGGATGACTTAGACCACATAATTGACATAACTGCTATTCTAAGCCTATGCAAAAAGTAGTGGTTTTAACTTTAGTTTCTTGTGGAAGGATGAGGAAAACAAGACACAACTTTCTTCTTGAGGTAAGTATTTGTTATCTAGCCCTATGATGGCTGTACGCGTCTGGGAGACAGAGAAATCAGAAAAAGGGTAACTTCCACCATTAGGATGATGAATAGATTGAGTGGAGTGCCCTAGCAAAATTTTCTTTCTACTGGTTACTTCCCAAGATTTTACTTTCAGAAAATGAAGGAAGGCAAGATCAAAACCAAGGGGACGAATTTGCAGATGAAGTGTCATTAATAGACTGCAGAACTAAAGGCAAGAGCATGCTGAAACAGCCAAAATGCAACATCTTTCCAAGGGAGACTGGCCCTTTTTTCTTAGGGATAATATTTAGCATATTGTATGCTGTACTTAAATGTTAGTTCCCATTAACACAAGGAGCACTGGGATCAGAGGAAACAATGCACAAAAACTAAGGCTGAGATCAGAACATCACCTGGCGGGTTATCTTCAAACCACTCTTAATGGAATTTCTTCCTTCAAAACACTTGGTAATTCAAGGGAGAATAAGATGACAACTACCTTGTGGGAGATGGTTTGATCACTAGAGATCAAAAATTAATTTTGAGTCAGTTTTTTACCAAGACCTAACTACTGCAAAGGTCAGTGCTCTTCTTTAACTGAAACCTATGTTTTCTTCAGAGTGTATTTGATTTTTGTTATAATCATAGCTTCATATGCATATTTAAGGTCTTCTTTTTGTTACTCTGCACTCCTGCTTACATTTTTTCCTGTTTTCTGCTTATTACAAAGATAACACAGACTGATATCTTACTGCAATACACAGAATAATGTCTCACAGATGTAGCAAAAGACAGCATGTATCTTTATCTTTGTAGTTCAGTAACTTGTTTAATAATGTTGACCAGTTGGTGCAATTAACATTCAGTGTGTCCAACAAGGCTCATCATCTTTCCTGGAATGTGAAAAGTGAAGTATAACTGGGTACCTCCAACATGTTACATGATTTTCTTTCATCAAATTTATTTTTAGCTGTAAGTCATAATTACAAGACACAAAAGCTAATTGTGTGGTGCTGATGGTTCCAACTTTTTAATGAGGTCCTGGTAAATCTGTACCCGATATATAATTTGCTTGTTTACTTTTACTTCAATTTGCAGTTATGCAGGTATTTATATCATAGAGAATCTACCTTACCAATCTTTCAAAAGATGTTGAAAAGTGTTATAAAAAAAATCTGATGAGATGTTTACTGGGTGGTGAATAAATCTCTTCCTAACTAAGAATTCCAGCAAAAGATAACTTTGAGACAATGTTGCTGTGACCCTGCCTACCTCTCTGCCGGGTAGCAGCGGCAGGAGTCTGGGGGCAACATTACCCNAGAGGGGGAAAGATCCAAGCAGAAAGAGAGCCTTGTCCTCTGAGCATTCCCTTATCAGAGTTTCGAAGGGCCGCGGGCCCAATACTTGAGCCAATGAAAAGCTCACAGGGGAGGGATCAAAGGCAGGGTTACAGCTTAGGAATAGACCATACATTTCGGAAGGGGGAAACAGAGCAAACCGTTCAAAGGAAAATAAATAACCACAAGAAAATAGTCTCTACCTTAATTTGATTTTCTTCACATTCAAAAGAACAATACATATATATCTTTTCAAGACTTCCAAGTAATCAAGAAAATGCTGTCTTCGTGTACAAATAATAGTTAGGAAAGCTACGCTACTTAAAGCCACTGTTTGAGCAGTGTTTGCTTCAAACAACGCTAATTTACCCTGAATCCTTTACCCTGAATGATTCAACAGGCTGGTCTCTATGCACCAGCCACAGCATCAGAAGAAGCTACAGAATATACTCTGGCAGAAGCTTGTGGGACCACCATCTTCTATGGAATTTCTCCTCCTCTTTTCTAGTAACTAATGGTAATCCTCTATCATGAATGATGATTCTGGTACGGATTAGTGAAAATTAAATAAGGAAATTCTGAAAGGATGCTGTAACAAATATTCCCTGGTTTGAATGCCCAAAACGGACACAAGAAACACCCTTAATTTTCCAGAACTTTCAATGTAACAACTTCATTGAAATTAACTTTCATGTTGGAGAAGATAATTGATATATTTTAAACATTTTGAAACTATTTGAGAGATTAAAATAAAGACAAAAGAATTACAACATGATTTATTAATTCTGTTCCTGGGAAAACATTTGTTGCCATACCCAGCACCTCACACTCTGTGGCAGAAAAGAAATAGTGGTAAACACAGGCTGCTTTTGTTACTTGGAAAATCACATACCTCTTCCTGATCTCTTACAAGCTGTTAGCTACAGCTGGCCATGATAACAAGCCCTTAAAAATCACAATGCCCTTTAACATCTAAATTGCCATTGCAACATTCCTACTAAATGCTCAGCATGACTGGTGATGTTTCAGAAGCATGCACACAGCTGGTGCCAAATAAGACAAAAAAAAAGTAATAATTTGTAAAGTTCACATCCTAGTCCAAACAGTCGGATAAAATGTTCTACAAGGATTTAATCCTGTGAAACAAATGGTTGCAATTAGTATTTTGGGGGATTATACTTAAATGTTTCCATTTTATTTGGAGCTGTTTTAAATATCTCTTTATTTTGGTATTTAGCTGGACATGTTTCAAAAGTCATTTGTTACGACCCCCTGTTCTGTGGCAATTCTTTTGTCTAATGCATTAGCGGAATAGCACTGTCTAAAAGTGATGTAAACCAGACCGGCTCAGCCAGCAAGCAAGGCTGCTGTCACTGCAGCGATCTGAAGGATATTTGCAAAAGAGCAGCACATTCAGTATCTAAACCCAAATGAATGGGGAAACCACACTATTGTGCTCACAACTTTCTGTTCCCCTTTCAATCTGTCTCCATCTGTAGACCTTTTGAAATGCAGTGGTTTTGGACTAGCTGGGTTAAATTGAGTAGCATGCAAGAGATCAGATTTTTTTTTTTTTTTCAAGTCGAACTGTAAAATTTCTGGCCAATTTATCCTCAGAGTATTTTGATGATGGGATGGTTCACTGCCCAATGAGCCTGTTTTAACTCTTGCACTATGGAAGAAGCCCAGTGACCTCAGCAGGACTTCATATGGGTTCAGGGGACCCAGAGCATGTTCATGACCATTGTACTGCTATATAAATCCCAATATTTGAGATGAAGGATGACTCTACTGAAGATATGGCATTCCCATACTTTTGGGTAAGGTTCAGGACCTCAAAAGAAAGCATTCTCATATTTCTCTCACTGTTCCCTTAAAGAAGAAGGAAAAAAAAAAAACAAACAAACCTAAAAAAAAAACCATAAAAAAAGAGATCTTTCATATTTTCCAAATGAGGGGAGGGAAGAATAAAAGTAAAGAAACAAGAGGAAAGAAAAATATTCCAGACTTTTCCAATGCATCATTCAGAAGTTAAAAGGAGCAAAACATCATTAAAATAATTATTATTGGGTTACCTTCAGCAAATGCTTAGGTAATTCATCATTGTTACAGCAGGTTTCATAACAAGCATGTTTCAATAAGTATTATGCAGAAACTTCAGACTTTAAGATATTAAAAAGAAGAATGTGTTTCCTAAACAGTGTCGCAAGCTGTGGCGGGGTCAAATTTAAACACATTCAAAATTGGATACTAATTATACTATCTTTTAGTGATTTGAAGATATGCCCTGTGAGAAAATACCCATATTCTGCTCTGCAAGGTAAGCAGCACTAATTAGTTAGGTATCAGTACTTAAATAAAGAAACAGCCAAATCTCTTGGAGTTTTCTTTTTATGTTTGTGTTTTTGTTTGTGTCTTTCTTTTTTTTAAATTCACTGCAGGTTTTTAGGATCTAAAGAAAAAGAACAAAATGCAGTCTTACCAAAAAATATTCATTTCTAATACTGAATCATTCTGATGAACCAAAAAGATACATGAAAAATATTTGAAGAATTTAGAGCTGTTTTCCTTGTAAAAATGTTCTTATAAAGGTTGGAGTTTAGAGCAACTTGAGTTCTAATTAGGATTATCACCTCTTTTTTACTAATAGAAATCAGATCCTGTGTTTTCAATGTGGTCCATCATCCTTGAGCTGTAAACCAGATTTATGGAACTGATGTAAAGCCACATAAGGAGTATCACTACATTAAGTAGTTACCCTCCAAATAATTATTGTTGCAAAAGGAAAACACATTAGTAAACCCCATATTTGTGACTTCATATTCAGCATACCTCAAATTTAAGGCACACAAAACAACAGGGATAATTTGTAAGACTTCTAAGAGAGTATGTGATTATTCTCTGCACACTTGTATACAGCTTTCTCTATGCCTTGAAACAGAATAACACAAACCAAAAATGTCTAATTACATTTTGTAATAGTTGGTAGATACGTCTCTACATACATATGTATGATATATGTGTTTTAATGAGTATTATTTTAAAGAGAAAGAGAACATCAAACTGCATAAATGTCAGTCTAGAAGGGAGATATATGAGGCTTAAATGAGTTCTACAGAATGAAATATACTTGTTCCAGGAATTTTTAAAATTAGTTTGGGATATAATCACCTTGGTGCATAACATGTCCTTGTGCTTCTTTGTACTGGAAGTGCAGCAGGTGTGACTGAATATTCCACAATACAGGATAAAGCAGGTAACTCTTTACGCATGAATTCCTGCTGAAAAGACAAGAATTAAAGATTCTTATCTAACTGTCAGTTTGGAATACAGTTACCTGATTTCTGTTTGTACTTAAAGGAACAACTTATGTTTTGGGAAGAAAATTCTTATCCAGTATGTGCAGCTCTTCAAGCTCCTTCCCCAGCACAGTAAGGGGATCATGAAAGCCCACAATGTTCAGGAGCTGTCAGAGATTGACTGAAATTCTCTTTCAGGTACCCTGTGGTTCTGGGCAGTCAGGGAAAACTTGGCTCCCAATTTAAAGGAGATAATCCAAACAAAAAGATTACAATAATTCAGTGTACAATTGAGATGGATTTTCCTGATCTCTAGCAAAATTACAAGACAACCTGGATGGTATCTCAACAAAACAGGCCAGAACACCCACATGACTTTTGTACCAAAATTGCAGGAATTTTTCCCCAATTCCTTAGCACACACACATCCGTATAAGCAGATAACCCTCAATACTATGTATTTTAGGCTTCAACTTTGCATCTTTACTGGTAGCTCAGAGCAAGAGAAGGGTGGAATCTAGAGGAAATTCTAGTTTTAATTTCTCTGCTTCAACACACACTTTCCTCACCTGGCGTCCACCATTTGTGAAAGAGAGTTGCAGAAGTCATCTGGTAAAGTACTTCAGGTCTGTGAGTGAGAAGGACTGTAAGAACTAAGAGCTGCTTGATAGCTGTCCATGCACAACCATTGACTGTGTGTAGTCTCTGACTTAGATATTCAACTCTCTGAGGTTCTTCTCCTCCAGGCTGTTAACTAATCTCATTTGTGACAACTGAGGCATCTCAAATTAATGAAGTGAAGAAGAACTCTCATTTCCAGNCTCACCACCAAATACAGAGTGCAGTGTTGGGTAAAAGTCTGCATTGCTGCCAGTCCTTGTTGCAGAAGTGTCTACTGATCGACGTTCCCTTAGCTACCACCAAGACTTTTGAAGGAGGGTGTATCTGGTAGTTATTAACAACCTATAGAGCACTCTATCCTGTAAAGAAAAAGATGGCCTTTGCTTCCCTATTGCCATAGGTAAGTGGATCATTTCCTGAATGATTTTGCCATGTCTGGAAACAAAAAAAAGAAGGGCTCAGAGGCATATTTTCTTTTAAGTTCAAAAGCTGTTGGAAAAGAAAGTGAAGAGATTGACGGTTTAAGTGAAAGTCAGTTTGTTAAAATCACACTTAAAATCCAACAGTTACGGTTGCATCTTATATTTAGAAGAATTTTCCATTCTGAGGCCTTTAATTGTATTCCTCTCAGCATTTTGTCTCTCCTACTGCCCTTCTCTTTATCCCTCTCCACTTAATTTGTGTAATGTTTGTTTGCAAAAGCCACAGCTTTCTGGAATCATTGCTTTTGTGGATCTGTGACCATGACTGATAACTATACCGTTTGTGGCCAAATCCATGTAATTATTTTATCAAACAATAGTGAATTGCAATTGCTATATAAGATTCCACGGGAAATATATATGAATATTTGTTCAGTGACAACATTAACCTAGCTCTTTTAGTACCTGGAAAACAGTTCATGTCCCCTGACACCTAATACTTTGAATTCCTCTTCCAATGGCATTTTGAAGCAAGAAACTTGGAAAATAATCTGTGCTGCTCTGCTGTAAATGCCATGTAGCAAGGAAACACTGAATGTGGTCCCTTGGACACTGACAGCCAAAAGATTATTTCCCATTATTGGTCCCAGTAAGTACCACATAAAGGACCTGAAAGAAACCTGTTTTGCTTTGGGTTTTTGTCACAAAAGTTGCTTACTCCTGAGGTTTTATCACTGAAGTTTTTAGAGTAGGGTTCATTCTTTTGTACCACAGAGGCATTGTGGAGGCATTCTAAAACAACAAGATCTATTTGCAATTTTCAGTTTTTCTTTGTATGTTCTGAAGATACTCCATAGCTCTTATACTGCTCTAAGATATTTTCTAACCTCATTATCTTCTAGGTTAGATCAGTGTTCTGGCCAACTGTCAGATGGTGGTGAATGCTGTTGTTAATGAACTGTAAACTGTTCAGGGAATAAAATGTTGGCTTCACATTTAGTATACAGATTTGGAGATTTTATATATGGGATAAGAATGGTGTTATGCCTCTTTTTGTTTTTATCTTTACAGGTGCTTACATTTAAACACATTATCCATAACACACCTGAAAAAACTGCATCCTTCCAAGAACATGTTTCAGTCAAAGGACAGAGAAAAATAATTCACAACACATGAGGACTCTTTTTGAATTCAGCTCACTGAGAGCTATGACTTTATTTATAATGCTTTATAGTGCACCCAGCTGATACAGTTCTCCTTGAAATTTTGACTTGCAACATGAAGTACAATTCCTAGGAAAAACACAACCTGGGCATAATTCTGCTTGCCCATGAAACCCCTTTAGTATTAATATTCTTACAGTGGCATAGTTGATACGACAATTAGCTCCAATTAGATTGTGTTGGAGTGATTTATGAAGAGTGTGGGGGTTTTGGTACCTCGTAATATGTAATAAAAATATAAATAATATGTAATATTGTAATAAACTATGCCAAAAAAACTGAATGATGCTTCATAGCATTTGTGAAGTTTAGTTTTCTTTCACGTGTAACTGAAAAAGAACATCACCAGATACACCTCTTCAAAGCTGCACTATACAAAATATTAATTTACTTGGACTCATGTTCATGTGCAATCAGTCTGAATCCTAATGGATTGCATGTTGAGAGACATCTTCATGGCAACAGGATTCAAGAGACTAATAGATTGACAGTATGTAACTAGCCATAGAATACCTAAATCTCAAACAGCACAGAATTTTTTGACTGCATTGCTACATACACAGATGCACACAATACTCATGTTATTTTCCAACTACATTAGCTCGACAGATAAAAGTTACAAAGAGATTGTTTTCAGTAGGCGTGAAATGTCTATTATATGTGGAATAAGCATGTAATAAAGTGCTGGCAAATGCAAAGACATATACTCCTGTCTGCTGTGGATAGAACAATAGCAATGGCCTTACATTTCAGCAAAAGAGTTGTAAGTTATCCATCAGGAAGAAGATTTTACTGCACCTATTACAGAATCATAGAATTGTAGAATTATTAAGGTTGAAAAAATTAAACATTGGAGCAGTTTATTTAGGAATAATGTGGAATCCCCTTTTTGAGAGGCTCTAAATGGGGCTGGCTGTGCATTGAATATGGCTAATTTGCATTCATCCTGTCTTTGGCCAGGTGAGTGAATTATATGGACTCATGGGATTTAATGAGAAACAGCAATTTTTTGCTAGTAAAGCAGTTTTTACTGAAAATAAAACAGTGCATATTTATTCTAAAAATCCAGTATCTCATGTTTTAAACCATCAGCTCATCTTGATAAAATAGAAGACCTTAGTAGCAAGTATAGTTTATATCACATAACTACATCTAGCCAGTCATATCTGTTCTTTCCTAGAAAGAAATGACTCATTCACTTCTGCCAGGTGTGATACTGATCATAGATCATAGAATGGTAGCTTGGGTTGAAAGGAACCTTAAAGATCATCTCATTTCAACTCCCTGCTATGAGCAGGGACACCTCCTACTAGACCAGATTGCTCCAAGCCCCATCCAACCTGGCCTTGAACTCTTCCAGGGATGGGGTATCCACAACTTCTCTGGGCAATCACCCTATTAGTGAAGAACTTCTTTCTAACATCTGGTCTAAATCTTTCTTCAGTTACTTTAAAATCATTCCCCGTCATCCCATCACTATCTACCTATGCAAAAATGTTTTGTATTAATTTATAACTGAGGAAGGATAATCTGAAGAAAAAATACATATGACATATTTATCTCTGTCATTCACCTTACTCTGTGTGAGGGCCTACCAATATGCTGACATGATATAAAATATACCAGGGTATTTAATTTCAAAGATGATTTCTAGGCCACATATGGATCATGGAAATGACAGATCTTATTCAAATCCGCTAACAGTCAATAAATTAGTGAATACCATACCTCTAAATCTGTTAGTCTGGTCTATTTTAGACATCTGCTTTAAAACTGCATTTTAGATATGCAAATTCTCTCTGATGACTGTAAAAGGAATCTTTTATGACTAGAACAGTGGTAGATATTTATACTGTAGAATTTTTTAATTGGATCAGCTAAATCTTTGTCTGGATTATTGTCCTAGTGTTGATAACATTATCAACCATCTCATTTTTATTTAGTATCATAAGTCTGTAGGTTCAAAAGTAGACTGCCTTACACCTGCATTGAGATAGGCAAGGTAAAATCTCCCAGCTGACTGAAAGCAGCCTAATGTCCCAGTTTTCAAAAAGGACAAGAAGGATGACCCTGGAAAATGCAGGTCCATTAATCTCACTTCTCAGCCTGGTAAGGTTATGAAGATTATTCTGGGAGGTATTGAAAAACATCTAAAGGATAATGCAGTCACTGGTCACTGCATGGCTTCATGCAAGGAAAGTCCTGTTTGTCAAGTCCTGATTTTGTTTTATGGCAAGGTAACTCACTTAGCTGATCAAGGGAAACCCATTGATTTAAAATTTCTGGATTTCAGTAAAGCTCTTGGTAGTCTCTCACATCATCCTTTTGGATGAAATGTCCAGCATACAGCTGACTAAACTCATCATGGGATGGGTAAGCAACTGGATCATCGGTTGGGCACAAAGGGCCAAAGTGAATGTAGTAGCATCAGACTGGTGACCTGTCATTATTGGAGTTCCACAGGGCTCCATCCTCAATTCTGTGCTCTTCCACAGCTTCATAAAAGACTTGGATCCAGGACTGGAAGGGATACCAAGGACGTTTGCAGATGGTACAAAACTGTTGACTCCCTCGAAGGCAGGGAGGCCATTCAGAGAGATCGCGACAAATTAGAGGGCTGGGCAATCACCAACCAGATGAAGTTCAACATGGGAAAATGCATTTGATTCTGCACCTGGAATGGGGCAACCCTGGAGGTACAGACAGACTGGGGAAGTAGATGCTGGAAAACAGTGCTGTGGAAAGGGATCTGGGGGTCTTGGTCAGTGGCAAATTGAATATGAGTCAGCAGTGCCCTGGCAGCCAGGAGGTCCTGGGGGCATCAGGCACAGCATCGCCAGCCAGGCAAGGGAGGGGATTGTCCTGCTCTGCTCTGCACTGGGGTGGCCTCACCTCAAAGGCTGGGGGCAGTTTTGGGTGTCCCAATATAAGAAAGATATAAAGCTGTTAGAGAGTGTTCAATGGAGGACAACAAGGATGGTGAAGGGCCTTGAGGGGAAGCCGTGTGAGGAGTGGCTGAGGTCACTTGGTCTGTTCAGCCTAGAGGAGAGGAGATGGAGGGAGATCTCATTGCAGTCTTCAACTTCTGTGTGAGGGGAAGAAGAGGGGCAGGCACTGATCTCTTCTCTCTGGTGACCAGGGACAGGATCTGAGAGTGGTATGAAGCTGTTTCAGGGGAGGGTTAAGTTGGATATTAGAAGATGGTTCTTCACCCAGAGGGTGAAGGCTCTGGAACAGGCTCCTCAGGGAGGAGGTCCCAGTGGAATTCAAGAAAGATTTGGACAATACTGCCAGGCACATGGTGTGACTCTTAGGGATATCTTGTGCATGGCCAGGAGTTGGACTTGATGATCCTTGTAGGTCCCTTCCAACTCAGCTTATGCTCTGATTTTGTAAAAGATCTCATAAAAATTGAGTCTTTAGTTGATCGGATTCTAGATCCTGAGCGCAGCCAATATCCATCATCGTAATCTGGAAAAAAACTTCGTTCAAAACTTTGTTTGTTTATTTCTTGAATGCAGCAAATTCCTCTGGTCGGAAGCTTTATTTCCTCCCTTTCAAACTCCTCAGAGCCTTTTTTTTTTATCTCACCAGTTTTAAAATACATGTGGTGAGAGAAATCAAACACAAATATTGTAAAAATACATTAAAATTTTAACTGAAGTCAGAACTTAATGTGATGTACAATGTAGAATCTTATACTGCACCTCAGCATGACACAATTTGAGTCAAAGTTGTTCTCTCTTGGAGTTTCATTGCTTCTTTCATTTTCTCTTTTTTTTCTTTCAGGCAGACAACCAGTTCTTTATGGACATGTCGGTTTTTTAAGTTTTATGCATTGCGTCTGCACACTTGCCTGTTTTGTAGATGATAACAAGGAAGAGAGAAGAGGGACCAATAATGGAAAATAATGATGGGAGGGGGAGGATTATTAAATACTCTCGAACCTCCAGAGGCAACATATTTCTATCGCTACCTCTGGCACCAAAAGTAGTTGGCATGAGAACAACTGCCTCTTTTACTCTTTTTTAGTGCAAGGAGACAAAGTTTCTGGTAAATTTGTACTACCCAAGCAAAATTTTAGAAAAAGGATTGTTTCACTAATTGTCATATCTGTACTGCACAGACTTCTTCCTTATGTGCTTTTCAAATTAGCAACACGAAGCATATTAAACTGATTAATAGCTGTGTGAATGCAGGATCAAGCTAGTTGGAAACAATGACTTGCACTAGTATGTCTAAAATTATGGGGCATTGACTAATACTGGCAAAACAAGAACATACTTGAAATCAGTTGAGAATTAGTATAAAAATTTAAATGAAATTGCTATCAAATAAAATTACATTTATTAAAGTTATTCAGTTTAATTTTATGTCTTTTTGTATTATTAGATAAGCCTTTTGACCTAACCTCAGCCTTGGAGTATCCTAGGGTGTGGGGCCTCCAGAGCAGTATTTGTCCATAATATAAGGAGGACCAGCTAACACAATCCCAGAGGTGCGTGGTGCCAACCAAGGGATGGAAATCTGAAAGTGTGGAAGAGAGGCCATGAGGTGACATAGTATTTTGATTTATCGGGAATCACTACAGCCCCCACGAATCCGAGGAATTAAGGCTCCCAGAATAGAGTAACAATACAAATGCCATGTGTCCTGTTTCTGGGTTGAATCTTTTGTATGCAATTTCTTATACATGAAACATGTTTCAGAGTATTGTAAATATTACAAAATTCAGTCTAAACTGCTTGTAGCTTTGTATGAAGATAGAAATATGAAGAAATATTATGGTTACAATACAGAAGACTTGAACACAGGAGGTTTTTTCTTTTCTAGATTCTGTGTTTGACTTACATTATCTTCCTGCAAAGGGCCTTGGTTTGAATATCTGCATAGCAATCCGTATTTTTCCAGTGGTCTACTAATGTATAAAATTAACCGTAGTTAAAATCGTGCATGGTTAGCACTGCAATTTCATTCTGTGCCCCACTTACTACAGAATATTAGAACTTCCAGTGTAAGGAAGGGACTGATCCTTGTCTTCTCCTTTTTTGAGTTGGTACCTCACGTACAGTTTGAGTTGGGTTAATTCAAGAGAAGATCTTCATGGAGCTGCAAAAGGAATGTTGTGTAACAGGACTAGCAGAGATGTACATGGGGTCTCTGACTATGGTGCAGCACAGCAACTTCACCCATTTTGAAGGAGCTAGGAAAAAACATGTGGAACAGGAGTTAGGAGAATGTGAAGTGCCACAGCTGTAAGCAGGACTGTGAGGAAATGGACCAAACCCAAGTTTTGCTGGCCCTCCATGTTCCAGCGAGCTGTTAAAGATTAAATGAACAGTGCATAAACCTGTTTTTTCTCCTTGCAGGCAGCCCTACTACTCTTAGGCCTTATGGATGGTATTCATCTTGCCCAACTTTAGAGTTGACAGCACAGATGTCTACAAGTACTCAACGCAGCCTCTTTTTATAATTCATAGAGGGCACCTTGGGGTACATTTATCTAAATCTAAAGTAGGTACCTAAAATAGGCCAGAGAAATCAAGTCTCAGAAGTATAATATCAAGCATTTACTGGATTCAAATTTGATGTATCATATCCATGCTCAGTATGCTATACAATAATTTGTGCATTTATAAGTATCTTCATTGCCTGTGTCATCCTGAGGAAGGGTCTTAAAAAGATTTGCAGTCATAAGAAAGAAGAACAGATGGTGTAACAGCTTCATCTGGCAATGACTAACATATACATATGAGGCCTGCTCAGGACTGATGCCTTTCTCCTCCAAGTAATTGAACAGCTTCTTAACAGGACAGCTGGAAGGACTGCTGAGCCCATTCCCATTCTTCTTGACATGGTGGCCTGGATCTGAAACAGAACAGAGGAGCTGAGTTTCCTGGCATGAACAATTTTTTGCTCACAAAATTAAGTACAAACAAGGAAAAAAGAAGTTAGATAGTATTAAAAAAAATAAAATTTGTTTCTATGTTCCTTTGCCTTATTGAAGAAAATTGTGAGGTTTGCACACCCATGAAACAGGAATAAATCAGAAATTGAGTTGTTAGTGACTGAGGCAGAAGATAGACAGGAATACTCCTTTAGCAGAGAAAGAATAGATCTTGCAGTGCCTGAGGAAAGTCATTCACTTGTAGGTGTCAAAGGTAAATCCAGAAAGCTATTTTGACAGAATACACTGGCCAATGTTTCAGAAAGGATCTTGTTAGGTAGGTCATGGTTCATAGATAACACTGAGAATCAGTGCCAGGACTAAGGATTCCCATGTATGCAGAGCGTGGGATGTTCTGTGATTTCAGTACTGAGATACAGATAGTAAGTGAGCCCTAAAAAGAGGCTCCCTATATGCCTCAAAGTAAGTCAGTTGAAGCTGAGCACTAAGCTGTCAAGAAGTGGATAAAGGGCAGAGAAGAGGTGATTTATTTTTGCAGATCTAGGATAGAAATCTACCTTTATGCACCTATGCTGCTACTTTTTTGGCAGAGAAGACGCTCTGGGAGCTATGAAGTACTGAGGGTTGTACCAAACTTTAGCAAACTAAAAAAATAAAACAGTCTGCAGAAAGAAACTGAGAAGACAAGATCTTACAAGAAATTTTCTAATGTTGAAGACAGACCTAGCTGAGCTCAAACATCAGTTGAAAATAAGAGTTAGAGACAGAAGAAGGGAAGAGTTTTCAAATCACCTAAAAAGTACTCTCTTAACAACTACTCCTAAACTGTTCAAAAGGTTTCACTTTTGAACGGTCCAAGGTTCTCCAAAGGCTAAGACAGGAAATAAAAATATCCTGTTCAGTGCAAGCACCATTTACTTATATCAGATATTTCTTAAAACAGCCACTAGCAGAAACTGGAAGTGGGCAAATATTTTTTGCAGATCTTTATTGTAGTCACTGCTCCAGTATTCAATTGTTGTCCTTCTTTATACCTTATGTATTTATCACGTGCCTTAGTAATTCATACACACTAGTGATTTTATCAGATCTTGAAGTGCTCTTAAAGAAAAGGTACCATTTTAAAACCAAAAATTTCAGGATTTTTGTTTGTTTGTTTGTTTTCTGTTTTAGTTTGACTTGTTCATTCAAGACTTCCCAGTTAACAATTCATTTGACCTTCC
>WEIT01040480.1:3832-39950 GCA_013389985.1 Dryoscopus gambensis | reverse complement strand
AGCAGCTAAGGAAAAAAGAAGCAAATACAAACCATTGAGAAAATTTATTTATGACAGAACAGCACACAGTAAAAGTTTAGTAGTCTTCATCATTTACTATCTGAGCTGCAGTTTCATTTTTTTAATGCTTTTATTACTAAATGGAACATAATAACACTTCATCTCTAAGAGAAGGTTTGTTAACTAAAGCAATAAAATGAATTGATTTTTGTATCCTGATCTGCTTTTTAAATTTTTCCTCACAAAGTTCTTCTGAACCCCCCATTAGTGCTGTTTACACCTTGTAATTTATATCTTGCTATTGAGGTAAGTAATTTATACATATAGACTTCCAGTATTTGGCAATACTCAGATTTATGTATCACTTGAGTGGAGTATTGATCCTTCTATCTCTTTATTTTTATAGCCTAGTTGTTCAGGACATAAAAATGGGTGCAACACAATTTTCTGTAGTTAAGTGTAAACAAAATAGTATTTCTTAGTGGTAAACTATTCTTGGATTTTAAGGTATAGGTAAATAGAAATATATATTTTGCATATGGATTTGCCAGCAAATTGAATCAAGATAGATAAAAATCCAAATGACTATTATTTTTCCACTTTATACGTAAATTCATACTCATGCTTTTGAATTTCCGTATAACAATCTAAAATATATATATATATATTTGGGGGTTTGATAAGTTTTGATAATTTTGAAGATTTATATTCACATTCTAGTATTCTCAAAACCAGTATCTTTTAAGTTGGTTACTTATTCTCAAAAAGTGAAAACGTGTCTATATTCTTAAGCTAGGGCTTCTTTTACACTTGTGAAGAATATTAGTTGAGGGAAAAATAAGACTCATTTCTGCATAATTAAAAATAAAAAGAAATTTTAAAATGAGTAAAGTCAAGTAAGGAAAAGGTTTTGTTGTCTTTACACACAAAGTGGGAAGTATTGCAGTGCCTGCACATTTATCAAATCATTCATCTGAGTTTGGCCCTTGCTGCAGAGCTGACATCTGCAGCACTGCGAAAGTAAGCAGTGGATGGGCTTATTTTATAAAAGTTCAGAAAAACGCTCTATGATAACATCATATATCAAACAAAATAGATAGGAATGAAGACAAAGGGTAGCCCTTTGGAAAATGCCTATAAATACACTGATCATATCTTCAAAGACTGTTTCAAACCAAACCCCTTCCCTTTTTTTTTTCCAGGTAACTTTCATTTTTGTTGTGTGTAAGCCATTTTGTTAATTATTTTTTAGTCTGTCATACCTTGATTTAACTTATGTGGAAAGCTTGCAGAAGCAGTTGTAATGTCAGTGAGATTTTAAGTCAAACTGTTCAATGACATTTCTTCAAGAGATGCTGTTTCATTAAAAGGGTAAATTGTATGTCCATCTAGGTGACTGTACTGGGCTCAGAGGAGATTCCTCTCAAAAGAAGGTCGTTATTTCCAAGAGCAAACTATAGTTGGTAAGGGCCAGAGCTGTGATTCAAATGCTTTTCCACTCTTGTTTTCCTTTGTGTTTAAAATAAAAAAGCAAACCCTCTGCTCTCCCTCTGATGGGGCTGGGGATCTTGACTGGTGATTCTGTACCAGTTTGTCATGTGGAATAGCTTTCCATGCTGGTTCTGCACAGGGACAGAGAGTGAAATATTCAGAAGTGCTCTGCAGTTCAGTGGGAAGGACAGTGTTCCCCTAGAAACAGAATTAGAGAAAGAAATCACAGGCAGGAGTACTGAGAAAAATCAGTATTCATGGAAATTCTACATATTAAGGGAAATTAGTGTTTAGCAACACAATATACCCCCTAGATTAAGGGGATAAGTAATACACAATAAAGGTATCGTCAATGGAAATGTTATTAAAGTAATGGAGCTAAATAGAGCAGGGTCCTGGAAAATGCACGTCACTTCTTTGTTATATCCTGCTTTGAGAGGTTCGGCTTCTTTTGTGGCATCTGACTGGGCACAGAAAATTGGTGCCTGACATTCCAGGTGTTTTCACAGAGAGGAGGTAAGAATCTTTGCTCTCAAGTCACCAGTCAGCTATCCCTGACAGAGGTCTGTTTTCTGCCTATTTTAGCTTTGTCTCCCTGAAGGATGGCAGCACAGAAGCTGGACTGTTGGCCAGGCCTGTTCCTTGGATTTGATCTCTTCCCTGACCACATCACCCCAGGACAAGCTAGCGCATTGTCATCGAGCTCCACAGAAACACGCCAGACACCTGAAAAAAGAATGTATTCAAATCTGCCAGAAACAGCAGCCAGTGAGCTCATAAATACACCGTTGAGGTGTCATCTTTCAGGAAGGAGTTTGGAATCCTTGACAGCTGCATGTCAGTGTGCTGGCTTACGAATATATAAAGAAAATGCCAGATTCATACAGCCTGACTGTGACCCAAATTCAGTGCCCTCTGTTGCCTGCTGCCCAAAACCAGTTAGAGAGAAAGTGAGGTGGTAGTTGTACTATGTATTAAATGCACAATTAATACTGTAAGTTTATGCTTATGTAAATGACGCTATTCCAGCTCACTGATGACAAGGAAAGGTTGAAATACTTGTGTATGTCTTTAAAGAATGTTGCCAAACTTTTTAACTTTAAAAATTAGAAGATAATAAGGGGGAAGGCAAAGCAATTACCAACAGTTTATAAGAACAATCACATGAATAGGGACTGTCTACCTTTTGTAAAGATCACACTACCTGTGTATAAACCTAGCTGAATCCAGCTGGAAGATGAGAAAGTAAACCTCGAGGATGAGGGAAGAGGCTTCGAGCACTTGTATATACACACGTGGGTGCTCAGCAGAGAAGTGGTTTGGGCTCTGTTTACGGGATGTGTGTGATGCTGCAGGAGTGCGTGTGCGGAGGTGTTGCAGACTCTCCGCTTGTGAGGTGATTTGGAGTCTGAGCTTGGCTCCCTGGAGGATCCTTTTCAGTGCCCTTTGCTTCAGCTGCATGGGCTATTAACATTAACACTGCAGTGCTGCTCAGCTGCCCTCCAAGAATAGACTGAGAAGGTTTGTTGGAAGGAAAAAATCCATAGTGTAGTCAAAGAAAGATATGAAAGAAAGAGCATGTCATACCAAAGATGAACTGAGTACTACTTATGACTAATGTGTCTTAACTTAAGGTTCTATTAGGTTTTGTTTAAATCATTTTTATTGATCCATAAATTATTGTTATCATTATCCTTTATATAACTGACCAGCTTTATAAAGATTTAAGGTTTGAAGTGGTTTATGTACGATAAAAGTTTGAAGCATTTTGAGAAATCTTAGAGTATATGTAATTCTTTGTTTTATTTTCCACAGTATTATAATTTAATTCTTCTGGATGCCTGTGTCAATTTGCAGTACTTTCAAGTACAGCTTGACCCAGTATGTTCTTGTGGCATTCAAGAAAGTGAACAGAATTTTAAAAACTAAAAAAGGAAGCCCTTAACAGTATATTATTAAGCTAGTACTTCAGCTGCAATGGCCTTGATTTTGAAAACAAGATACTTACAAATGTAGCTGTCTCTTCTGTTAAGTGATTCCTATTTTTTTCATAACAATGCTTTAATTCAGAATTCTTTTCGAAGGCTCACTCTTGCTGTGTGTTATTCTTGATCTACCTGAACAGCTTTACCTTGAGACAGTTATTGGCAGCAGTACAAATTATCTGGCTGCTGTAATGATCCATTAGAAGAAGAGTATGAGAAACCAGTGCAAATTAGCAATAAAAAACACTAAAGGTATAGATCACTGGCAACAATTTAGGAATAATATCTCTGCCTGAAGCAAATTCTGGTGATTCACTGGTAATTTGCTAGAAGCCTTTAACTTGGTTCTCATTTGTAAAGTTAATAGTAGGTTATTCTGCATTGTGATTGAAAGACCTGATATCCTAGTTATTATTTAAGGCTATTGATTTCTCCAAATGGAAATTCACCAATATATTAAAGATCTTCCTGTCATAAATGATAAAGGTAATAATAAGAATATTGTTTCCACATATTTTAAGATGCTACTCTGGTGTAGACACTACCTTTGCTTGGGCACGAGTTTTGCCTGCTGATTGGCAAATAAAGTAAATTCTCAGTTTAGGCAGCTGAGTTTATGACAAACATAAGAGCCAGCAAGTTTTGCAGGGAAGAATAAGGGATCCTGTTGTGATTCAAAGGGCTTATGGGATTTCTGCAATCAGGGCTAACAAAGCAGGCAGCTGCCTGGAATGGCTGCTTGGGGCACCAACGTGTGATCCGATCTGGGGATGCAGCTCTCTGACTTCTGGGCTGCAGCTGAAGAGGTCCCTGAGGGTAAGAGGAGGTTTTCTCTGTACAGCTTTCTCTGTACTGCCACTGCGTCTCTCACTCTTTGCTGGGCACCACAGAACCCAAAGCTCTGGGGCTAATTCCTGGTTACTTATCCCAGGATGGGGTGGCATCCTTCATTCCCACAGCTGGGCTGGAGCAATCCTGGCCCTGAGCTTTAGCCTACAGTGATCAAGAGCCTCAGGCTGACTGTGCTGATCATGCTCTGTCTCTTTGTGGAGGGTACAGAGGGGTGCTGGCACAAATATAACCAAGCATCCTGCAGCACTGGAGAACTGGAAGTCAGAGGCTTTTCCCCAGCTCTGATGGGCACAATGCAATTTAAAATTAAAATAATATACTGCCCATGAGAGGAATACCTATCCTTTTGGATCCTCACACAGATCTTCAAACTTAATCAGAAGTACCATGGGATATAGATTTTAACACAATTATTTCACAGAGAGTCAAACAAATACAACAGGGAGGGCATAATTTCTGTACAAACATATATTAAATCTCTAGTATTAATCTAATGATATTGTGTTGAATGCAATATAACAGGGATCTCTTGTTTCATTTTGGACAGGAATTTTCAACTTAGTACTGATTTCCTTTTTTTTTAGTTCACTTCCACAAACTCATGTCCTGTGTGTGGCTTCTGAGGCTTTATTGCCATGTGGGTGTGGAAAGGTGGGAGCACACAGGTGAGATGCCACTGTGAGGATGGCCAGATTAAATCTTGGTGCACAGGAGGGGCTGCAGGGTACAGAGGCTTCTTAAGCAAAAGCAGAGGGACACTGGATCACACCAGAGAGAACTGTACAACTGGCTGGGTCCTGAGTTTGCTTCTTTCCAAAGGCTACAGAAATAAAATAATATAAATGGTTGGAGGAAAAACTCAGAGCTGTTTTCAGAGGTCAAATCTACTATGGCAGCTGCTTTCTTTGATTCTGCCCATTACTCGCAGCATAAAAGCAGTTGTAGTTGATTGCAGTGTAGCAGCATGATAAAGTTTATTTGTGGTACAAAAGAAGGCTTATAATACTTAACATTTACAAAATATATCTCCATGACATTTGTCCTTTTCATTTGATTTGCATGTGCTTAAGTTGTAGGCATGCACTTCCCTTTAGAGGTCATTGAATAGCCTGTGTGTGTTTTTCTTAAATGGCATTAAAGGCACACTGGGAATTTAATCAACTTCCTACTGAAATTCACTCTGAATTCTTTTTCCATGGGAAGTCATCAAGCTCAGTTCTGTGTGTGCAGCGTAATTCACCTAAAAGTACTTCACAGAACTGAAAGCCTCCTGTTGTAGAAAAGAAACATTTCTATAATGAGGCATTTTTGAGGAAATAGCATTTCAGGCTCCATTCCTGGTTAGAGACTGCTGTATGCTCAAAAAAATACTTAGCACAATTTTGCCTTCTCTTACACACTGATAACTGACAGTGGAATTTCTTGCACTGGCATCCAGTCAGTTCATGGAAAGATGCCAGCTGCTATGAGTTATGCTCGTATGTCTTTACTCTTGATTTCCTTCTTTTGGTCCTTGCTAGTAGAAAATTTTCAGATGTATTTATTAATACTTTGGAGGAAGTCTTGGTTTCAGTGAGGCCAGGACTTTACTCCTAATTGCAAGATGGCAAATAAGGAGAATGGTTGTTTGCCTTTGTTTCAAATGTTTTGCCTTTAATAGACACGTGTTTATACTGCTTTAAAATCTGTCCATCCCTGTCAACATAATGAATGAGAAAAGTCTATACAACAGAACACATAAGTGTTCAGACCTTTTCTGTCATGGGATCAGAAGATACTTTTCAGTGTTAACAGATCCTGAGAAACCACCATCTTCTTTGCTGTGAGAAATAAAGTGCTATATAAGTGCTAAAGCTGAATATGTAAATTACTATTAACAGTAGGAATGGGGCATAAAAGTGAGTCAGTGTCTTGGAGACTGCTTCACACACTCTTGACATCTCAGTTCCTGTAATCTCTTCAGTCTGTGGTCTGTATGTCACAGGTTTGTGACAGATGTTTTACTGAATGTGGGAAAACACAAGTGATGGGTTATTTGATTTTAGTCATTTTTCAAAGAAAAAAATATACAAATCTTTTAAAGAACAATTATGTTTTAAGTCTGCTTAAATGAGCATCTATTCCCTTTATCATGGAAAATAAAACTAGAAAGCTCATTTAACATGCAGTAAAAAATGCAGCAATTTTTCCATCACTGCTGACTTCTGGATTGTAAAAGAAGTTCTGTGGGTTTATTTTTCATGCCTTCATCTTATACAGGGAATTCTCTTTACTGGCAAATTTCTTGTCATATTTTAATTTCAAATATGGGTTTTGTGCAGCCTATTATTTAAAAACTTTGGGAATACAGCAGCTCTTTCTTTTCTTTTTTTTCCTTCCTTTTTCTAAAATAGAAAATGTAATTGATAAGTAGTTTAAATGTGCAGTCTTCTGAGATAATGTGGCTTAGTGTCTGTGGTTTCTTTTAAGTAAATGTTCCATTGCCAGATGATGTTTCTATATCACAAAGGTAAAGTGTCATTTTCACCCTAGAAGTCCAAGTTTCAGGAAAATTTACTAAACCTAGGAAGAAAATAAAATCTCTGAAATCAATTTCTAAAACTTTACCTTTGTTTCTTGCAATGTTTTTCCCACTGAAAGTGGCTTCTTAAGCATCACAGATGGTATCAGAAAAAAAAAAATTATAAGGATCTGGTCTGAGACTCAGGAGACCTGGATTTTAATTCTGTTCGTCATCTGTTTGCCATAGGCAAGTTACTTTGCCTCCAGTAATGTCACCTGAGACCTCTGGGTCTGACTGTGATACTGACAACTCAGTAATAACTGCTGTATTGATTTAACAGCAATAACAAACTCAGGCTGATCCATCCATTGTGCATCCATTACTGGGCCTGTAACAATGTTCTGTTTGCATGTCTAAGCTCCACTGCTATTGGAAATTAAAAGCATTATGCTTCTTAGTAGAAGATCCACCACTCCCTACATGGCTTAGTTTGACGGGGTTTTGTTGGGTGGTTGTGGAGTTTTGTACTTGAATGTTTGTAGCAGACCACAGGGTCTCAGAGTTGGCCCCACTCCAGCAACCTGAAGGCTTTAATCACTCCTTTGGAGAGTCTGTGTTCCTAAATAGATGATTTCAGCAGATGCCAGAGAAATAAATCTTCCCGAGATGAAAAGGCGCTCTTTTTGTGTCTCCTCTTTAAGTGGACTTGTTTGTGAAAGGTAATGGCAAGGAGCTAGGGCTGGAGGCTGAAATTCTTTGGCTTTTAGACTGGTGAAACAGGTAGCAGCTGTTGAGACTGATAGGCAGCTTCTCCTCCACCACTGACCTGCAGCACCTGGCAGGGCAGGGATGGTCTCCAGCTTCTCCTCCTCCCTGGGCGACCTCTGCTTAGCAAGGACACAGATTAGCAGCAGGAGGGCTGGAGCTTTCAGAACAGGCGTTATAAGGGGGCTGATGTAAAGCCTGAACAGCTCATGGCAACAACTTCTATTCACTGCCTTCTGACTTAAATTGAGACTGGCATCTGGTGTGAGGGTCTGGGCTCCAGTCAAGCAGATGGTGCTGAGTGTCGCTTGTACATTACCCTGTAGCTCACACATGTGGAGCTGGACAGACAGATGAGCAGATAAAATGATGCTGGGTAATAATCTCTTGTCTGCCTGTTAACTTCCGTGGGGCAGGCTCAGAAAGCCCTTCTCTTCTCTGTGCAATCTGAACTAAAATGTAACCTTCCCTGCTCTCTGGCCCATGTACATGACCCTGTTCACTGCATTTATGATGAATGGTCCTTTTTTCATCATTAAAAGATGAGAAAAATTTCATCGATAATTTTTAGACATTTTTACAAAATTTGCATAAAAATAGCAGTTTTTCAGTCAGTACTGATCCTTAAGGAGAATGAGATTTTATTTTTATGATTCTCAGGGATTTCTAAGCCTTTTCTTTTTGGCATCTGTGTTCCACCTTTGGTCTGGACCCTCTGGTAAAGGAAGAACCTGGTGAAACTCACCTAACTTCCCCTCCTGCTAGGAAAGCCTGCTATTTCACAGGAGATCAATGCAGCTTTTTGGATATCCATATCTGCTCAGTCTGAGTCCAAGTTTCTCAGACCATGAGAGTCAGGAGGACTGACAAAGGGAAGCAGTCCTCCCGTAATGGGAAAATGCTGGGTCTCCCAGCAAAAATACCAGTCTCCCATTCTGTAATGACTTAGGCATGTGATTAAACTTAAGCATATGAAATATCCTGCTGTAGCCTCTTTAGAGTAACCCTTTGCATAATTAAAACTTAGAAAAACATCATTCTTTTTTCTTGGAGAGGATGATTTAAAATCTCTGTCACTGTGATTAAAATTGCTAATTTTGTCTTGTAAGGGCAACTGGTGATTGAGATGAAAAAAGATGGTTAGAATATTATTATTGTTCTCATTTTTCACATTAGTGGTTTCCAGGCGCTCAGAATGTAGCCACACAATTAGTAATCACACAACTGCAGGGTGGGAATGAGTAGCAGAGGATAAAGTGGCAGGGGGAGAGAGAGAATTCAACGTTTTTTCGAACATGGATGAAGGAAATTTCCCTTCCATCTGCTTGAGAAGGTGTCAGGATTTCCTGGCCATATCCCTGCTACCTTTGCCACCAACAATCTCTTCCTATAAGTTGTACTAAAGGTTGAGGAGTTTTTGTGTGGCTGATCACCAACGGGCACATGAGGTATGTGCAGGGTCAAGAACAAGATACAGGAAGCTCCTTTAAAGAACAAAGACCTAAACTGATAATTGTTTATGAAAAGCAAACTCAGCAAATAGGTTATCATCAGTAGTGATGTGAACTGCAATCAGGTTATGGTGCTCTCTCCAGGACAATAGGGACGCTTTCATTTTTCCCCTTCAAAATATTACTATGAAGGTAGCTGCTGAGTTGTATCTTGGTATTTAGTATTTTGCTGTCTTTTTTTTTATACAGTGGACGCATTTCAAATAGTCAGCTACCTTATATAAAGTGGCTTTTGTTCTGATATAAATGAAGATTCATCAGTTTTAAGAAAATCCTTAAAAGTAGTCTTGCATTTCCCAAGACTTGAGGAAATGTTTCTTTTCTGGTGGCTAATTTTCAGTGCCTGCCTCTTAATTTGCACAAATAATTGACAGCTCATTAACGACTTGGTAGGAACTGAAAAACAACTGAGAAAAACAACTTGAGTACAACAGGGGGAACAAAGTATCTGCTTCTCAGTTGTGCTGATAGTCTCCAATCAGATTTAAAATGAGGTCGGAAAATAAGTGTAAATTATACACAAAGAAAAGATTATGCTTGCATAGACAGCTCCTGAAAGCTTTCACCAGGCTGTGTGGGGCAGCTTGTCTGAAGTGTGTGGATCCTCATGGCTCCATGGATGTCCGTGCTGGGAGGTCTCTGGTCCTTCTGGGCTGGCACTGCCAAGGCAGGACAAAGACACTCTGCTTCAAACCTTTCCTATGCCTTTTCCTGGATTTTGCTGCAAATTTTGCCGAGTTAGTTAACACTATTGGTTTTATCTGGATATTTGAACTACAGGATAAAAAGATTTTCTTGTTCTTTAATTAAGTGCTGGGCTTGAGGAAGTCTTCTTGTGGAAGCTGGAAAAGTGGTGCCCCATATTTATGGCAAAACCTGTATCAACAGAGCCTGTGGCCAGTTCTGCTTCCAAATCCATTGGCTTCTCTTCTTCAAGTAGAAGTTGTTGGAGATTTAGACTGGTCACTCGAAGAGTGAGAAAACGCTTTTTCCAAAAAGAAAAGGTACCAGAGTAGCTTTCTGAAAACAAGTTATGATCTTTGTCTAAAGAATCAAATTAATTTTTCATATCTGATCTCATGTCAACATTCTCACAATTGCTTGTCTGATATAAGGAATAGAGGGGTAACATTCGACAATATCAGGAGAAAAAATCCACAGAGTGCTTTCTAATCTGGTAAAGAGCCTAATTACTGATAGTTCTGAGGAGCTGCAACTCTAGTCACAGTGTTATTTCAGGAATACAGCACACTTACAAAACTCTGACTCTGGGACATTTAGTTCAGATCACCAGAGTGTACTGGTGAGGCAAATACATGAACACAAAATTGGAATTGGGGAAAGGTACTTTTTCCCTTTCCTTTTTTTTTTTTTCTTTAATTGGAAGTGTTCTAGCAATTAAATACTGTTCTTGAAATAATTTATTTCCTTGGGAATCAAATTAAGATTGTAGCAGCATGTGGTTTTAGCCATGGTAAATGGATAAAACTCTAGTTAATGATTTTATCAATATTTTATGACCTTGTTCTTTAATGTGTAATTGGTGATCCACCAGGCACTGAGTAAAGCCGTTCCCATTAGTAAATATTTTGATAAATCCAAAAGCCTATGCAAAATAAAAAGAAACACTACTTGGAAACACAACTATTGACAGTATTTCTCCCCTTGGAGTATCATTATTGTTTGGTTTTGTGTGGTATTTGAAATAATTAAAAAAATTCAAAAGAAACTGAAGTAGTCAGAAAAAGGCTACTTTGCACATAGAAGTGATTTTTGAGAGGAAGACAAAGGCAAAAATGAATAACATGGTTTAGAGTATAGCAATGTGATTCTGGAAGTAATTAAAACAGAGTAATGGTGCTGCAGTAATATAACATAAATTGGGTAGTGTTCCCAGTATAAATATTTCTGTGTAGCAACTCATAATTGAGGATACAACCTTTAGTCTATGAATTATGTGTGCACGCAGATCCTCTGAAGTTACCGCCACTGCTCAGCACTGTTTGTGTGCACAAAGTACACATTGCTTACGTATGCATGGCACGAGTGGCTTGGTTTGTACGCACGGTGTCGAGGGCTGGGCACATGATGTGCTCAGCAACCTGGCAGCCGTTTAGATCCCAAGCACACCACCAGGAGTCAAATGTGTGTCACGCTGGGCTCAGGAAAGGAGGTACCTGCTGCCCACAGGTGACTCCTTTGCCAGCAGTAGAGGTGCACTCTCAAGGCCAGGGTTCAAACAAAAATTGTGGTCGCCTCTTTCTATTTTGATGGCTGAGTAAAGAAAGAATGTGCTGCTTCCAAACCTGTCAGTAGAATAGTTTTGAATTTCTCATTTGTAGATATTTTCTAAGCAAAGACTAAACAGATCTTCACACAATTCTGTTTCTTATAGGCAAGTCTGGGCCTGTTTTGGTTACTTTACTTTATATTCTATGCTCTTTTCTCTACTGCTTACTGGGTGAGTAGCAGTTTCTTTGTTATTTTTGGTTTCCAGTCTTGCATTGCTCACAAACTTCTGTTTTGAATCCCAAAAGACAGAAAAACTTCATCATGCATTCAAATCCACACATATAAGAACATCCGCTGGTGATGAGCGTCATTGGCAGCTTTCACAAGCTAACATTAATTATGCACATAACGAAAAAGCACCATGACTGGGAATCATCATTTCTAATAAAAACACTGACTTCTAGTCATGGATCATTTTATAGCTCCTTGGGGCTATAAATCACTCATGTCACTAAGATATATGCTTTTCCTCTTTTTGCTTTATTCTTTATAGAAAGCTGCTGCTGGTGTGGTGAGGGGATGAAGAGGAAAGTGTCTCACTTTGTCTTTTTGAATAAACATCTCAGCCATCCACAGTGAGATGCCAGGGCAGATTCTGTGGCTGTGGGGGAGCACAGAAGATTAAAAGCTGAGACTGGGTGCCATGAACAAGGCAAAGTCAGGGGTAGATTCTGTGCAGTTACTATGCTCCACCATCTCACGGTGAGTCTTAGGAGAGAGTTACATCTTCAGCATTTAAGGCTCTCATATTCCTTTCTTTCTCCTCTTGGGTAAACAGGACAGAAAAAGGCCTAGAAGCTTTTCGAAAGCAGGGGGTTGGTATTTCAGAGAGGTGGTTAGGTACAAGATTAATCACCTGGTGACTGAGAGCTTGGTCTATTGTGTGAGTCAGCAAAATTTTTCCCTTGGTTTTTGTGATCCTTAACTTTGTAATACATTTTATTTCATAAAGTGACTTCATTTAATTATTCACGTGTGCAGTGAGACAACAATGGGTAGAGAGAGAGAAAGAAATTCTAAATTCCTTCCAGAATATCAATCAGGTTCTTTTTCTGTATATTTCTTGTCTAATACTGTTCCTTACTTTCCTATGAATTTTTAGATTGGGCATATGGACAACTTGTTAAAGTATTTCTCAACTTGTCAAAAAGGGGAATACTAAGAATACTGTTTATTTTTTATTCACACAGCCTTTGGGAAAATGTTTCAGAAATGCTGTTGCATGCAAATTAAAACCAAAAGCAATACTGGGGCCATTGATGTGCAAAGTGAAGTAGGTGCTGGTCACAAACACTGCATAGGTCTTAACTAAGAGTATGAATTAAGGAAATGAAAATTGTTTGGCAGCTGAAGAAATGGGACCTAGAATACCAGGTAACCTGTCCTGGATTCTGCCTGGTCAGAAATGTGTTGCCTGAATCTTGTTTTAATTATACTGGTTGAGTCAAAATATTTCTTTTCAACTGAAGTCATATTTATTTCAATTTCCTTAAAAGACAGACTTTAGATAAAAAAGGTAATTTCCTTCAAGATGGGCTGAGCTGATATAATTAATTCTTTGCTTCAGCCATGAAACTGAAAATTTTCCACCTTATTTCAAGCCGGTTTTCTTCCTGCCTCTCACTGACGGCAAGGTCATTTCTGTCTACATTTGTGCTTGCCATCTCCTGTAGTCTGCTTGGCGTTTGGATCTGACAACACTTTGGAATTTTAGATGTACATGAATAGACGGAGCCAGGTAAGGAGAGCAAGTCAAGATTACATCTTTTGCTTGAAAGCTCTTGTCAATATTAAAATACATTTGAGACCAGTGAGATTTTCCGTGGAAGCAGCTAATACTTTTGTAAAGAATTCCTGAAATACTGAAGAAATGTCAACTTGTCTTGCAAGTTATTTTTAAAACAATTTCCCCAATTCTTTTAGGGTGGCTGCACACAAAATGGAAAGCTGTATAGATCCAGCACTAAGACTGGCAGATGATAGTGAACCCATATATAAAGATTTGCCTGCTTGTATCTGGAAGCAGGTGGCCACTGTTTTGTGCTGCAGCACCTGAAATTAAAAGATTGCAGGGTTACATATAGAGTTCTCATACTCTGTTCAAAAAGCAAGCTAACTGAGAACTATGCCAGTTCTTAAATAGAATGTTGTATTGTATAACTTGTTAATATGGGGACTGAGGAATCTGTGGTTTATAATTTTTTATGCTTCTTGTTTTCCTTTTGTACTTCCCCTTTCTCAGTGCTTGCTGCCTGTTTAGGGTGTGCCAGTGTGGAAAAAGAAGCAACTGGTGAAACATGGAGTTTCTACAACAACCACTTTGCTGTGAACAGCAAAAAAGGATTTTAGTCAGGAGTATGAAAGGGTAGAGTAAAATCTTTCAAAGCATTTTCTAAGAATAAGAGGTAATAAGTCAGTTTCCTTACTTCCTCTTCTAAGGCTGGAAGCTTCCATTTACCATCTGAAACTTATTCCTAAAACAGTTTTATAAGATCTGCAAGCCCTCTTATGCAATATGTGTTGATATGATGTATGGTTAGAGAAGCTGCCTATTTTAACTTCACATTTCTCAAGTGTGAAGACACCAGATCAGGACCACAGTTTTGTTTTAGCTTCCAGAAAGATTAACATATATTAATATGAGTATGCCTTGCATTACAGCACTTTTCAAGCTGTGAACACACATTAATTGACTTTGACTGAAGCAATTGGAAGAGTGGTGCAATGAACAGTTCATTCCATAAATATATTTCTTATTACAAGCAGAACTGAGGGTTTATGAGAATGTTGCCTGTTTAAACATCAGACCTTTGCAACAAATTGAATCATTTTTAATTATTAAAAAAATTAAATGGAAAATTTTTCAGAGTTTATAAGCCCTAGGGTAGCTTAATTAAAACTGAAGAGAAATTAAAATTATCAGAATTTAGGGCAACAGGAAAAGAAATGATAGGTAGGAATATTCAGGCTATAATAAGAAAAGAAATAACTTTAAGTCACTTGGTAATTGTACAGTAAAACTTCTCTAATATGCTGGCTCAAGTTATCAACTGACCTAAATCTCTTTAAACCATCTAGACTTTAGCCTAAAATGAAGCATTTAAGTATGGATAGTTCTACAGTAAAGCGAACCTACATCAGTTAGTTATCATGTTAACGAAAATGAACTGTTGATAATTTACCATAAACTTACAGATTAAACTACTTTTAGGTTACAAATAATCCATAATTTAAACTCAAACTGGTTTCAATAGGAGTGCTGCAAATGTGATTTCTATCAGTCTGTAATATTCCTGACCACGAGTGGGGCCCACTTTTGAAAGTATCCTTTGCAGTCCATTTGCTCAGGAAGATCTGTTCTGAGAACACTGAGAATCAAGGGCTCTTTTTTGCTATGACAGATTCTGTGTATCATCACTTTCTGAGCTTGATGCCTCGTGTTATCCTGCAAAACTTAATGCATCTTCTTAAATCAGGAGTTCAAAGTGCTATTTGTATTTGTTTATTGGTTTTGCAAACGCTGGTGTAAGGAGATTTTTGCAGGACAGTGGCAGGTGCCAGGAGTGACACCGTGGCAAACGGGGCCAAGCACTCTGGCTGGACATAAGGTTTTGCTGATGAAGTTCCTTGAGAAAATGAGTGATCTCCTTTGCTGCAGAGGCATTTGTTTTCCTGGAGTCCATGGTGTGTCATGGTCTGTATGTGCATTTGTCTGATTTTAGATGCCAAAGTGCAAGGTGTCATTAGAATATTTTATCTGCCACAATGTCCATATAAACCTTCTTCAATATCCACCTAGACGTGAACATCATGATCCATTCGTTTGTCATAGCTTTTGAAGTGTTCTTATTTGTTATGCTAATACTTAGAGGATAGTAAAGACCAGATTTTCCTTACTAAGTATTAGCATCAGATGGAAAGAAAAGGATGAAACTTCCTTTGTTTTCAAGATGTCATCTTGATTCTTATGATTAGAAAATAAATTAATTATAGCCATGTGTACTCAATGCAAGGCCAAACAGCAGTAGCAAATCCAGGCACATCGTAGCATGGCATAAAGCTATTATTCAGAGTTTGTAATCCAAAGGCTTGAAAAAACACAGTATCAGATGACAGACTGCAGTTCATTGTTGGATCTGTTTGAGTTAACACAGTAGTAATAAGTAATTTCTGTAATAAAATCATAGCCAATAGATAATTCTGTCTGCTGCAGATGACAATTCAGTGTACAATAGCAGCTTAATATTGCATGAAGTATTGCATGAATAATGCAATTTTTATCGCTTAGAACTCTTGGAGAACTTTAGCACATGCTTCTATCTACCCTTCTTACTTAGCTCTCTACCCCTCTTAAAGAATGGTGAGTTGATCTCTGACCTTTCAGAATAAGGAAGATTTACCTAAAATGTGACACAATTTCCTTTCCTACTTATTTATAGAAAATAAAAGGAGCAGTGTAGAGAAAACAACTGCTGAAAACTTCACATGTGATTGCTCTGCCTTTGAAGACTACCCTGTGTTAATTAGATATGATTAAAGATGGTGTGTTGCATATCTTTATCCCAAGTTTACAGTTATGTTGTGTGACAGATGAATGAACACTGCTGTCTCTGATTTTACACTAAAACATGAGAAGTATTCAACTTGAAGAACTAATTCAGGGACAAGGCTGGCATATTTTCTGGAATTTTCTCTTGTGGCAATATTGCAGAGATACCCAGGAAAATTTCTCAGTGTGAAGTTTGTGGTACATCAGAGGGAGGTGGCTGTAGGTAACACCATGTGGGTGTAGATTCAGGCAAGCCTTGATGGAGCAGATGGACAAGAATTTGCAAGAAATGAGTCTCGCCACTGGTACAAGGGTAGAGAACAGCTCTGTACCACATGCACCACTCTGCCATGGTACGTGTACTGGGACTAACACCTCAAAAGCTTCCTAGAACAGAATAGTTTTCAGACCAGCCTCAATCTTGGAAGAGTGCAAAATGGTTTTCAGCCACTCCTTTCCCCTGGGCTGTGAATTCTGTCCTTCTCCAGGCACTGCCACAGCCCCAGGCTGTGGATCCTTGTGTGGCTGAGCTGTGCTCTGCTCCCTTCTGTCTTTTGATTTCCCAGGGACCAGTTGGGGGGTTTCACTGTTATTTCTTTGAACCTACAGTATGGCTTTTGCCACTGTTTATTTGGTTGGGTTTGGTTTTCTTTTTTAGCTTCTTAAATGGATTTATAGGGCAGAATCAGGTGTTTCATTTATTCACAGCAAAAAGGAGGGCAATATTATTTTTGTCTGCTCTCTCTCAGTAATAGCTCCTTTCTAAGCTGAAGAAAAAAGGCAGTTCAGATGCCATTACCATTTTGTTGAATCTTCATTAAGGGTGCAGTTTGTGATCTGGATTTTCTTGCCTGTCATATGTATTCCCTGGTAACCTCCTGGTTCTTGATTACCCCAAGGTATTTCAGGCCTATCTTCTTTAGACAAGTGCACAGCTGTGTATTTTCTGGGGGATTACTATTTGAGCCCTAGTCTGAGCATTATTTAGATTATAAAGTATAAATTTAGAAGTGTCAGGCTTATGTATTTTTCATAAGGAATGTGCAGTTGTTGGTAGGTACCAGGAATTTCTGAGGAATTAATCTACTGCACAATAGCAGGGCTGATTGTGTGAATCATCCCTGTACATTCAGTTCAGATTCAGACATTTTATAGTACCCTGCTTACAGATTTAAATACTCAGTATTCATATTCCTCACATATGAAATATTAAAATATTGTGAGAACCCTTCGGGAAAAAAAATTTAAAATACAAATGTGTTTGTGTGAACAAATTTGCCTGTCGGTATCTGGATTATCAAATGCCTCAGTTCTGATATAAGCTATTCAAAAAGGCCTTGTATCTCACAGGATGTGCTTTCTGTTGTTACCGCTAAAAAAATTTCAGTCAAAATACACATGTGGCCAAAACTAGAAAGAATAGCTGTCCTGTTGATTAATTTGCATAAAGCTATAACCAACATGTTCAGCAAAATGCTTGAAATGGAGCCTCTCTGTTGGTTTCAGGAAACCCACCTGCTCTGTGCCATTCTAGCAAGGAAGATAATGAATAAAACATTATAATTCTAAATTTTAGAACAAAAAATTAAATATTGCAGAAGTGTGGTAAAATTACTGTGTCTCTTTTTTCCTTTATAAAAAAAGATCATTTTCCTTTGAAAAAAGAAGTTATATTTTAAAAATGTCCCCAAACACTGTTTTTGTTTACAGAGATGTAAAGTGACCACTAAACCTACATTTAACTAACAAAGAATCTGAATTCTTTGTTAAAACTAACAAAGAATATTAATACAGTGTCAGAAAAAAAACCCTAAAAACTTACTTTTTAATGCCAAGAGAGGAGATACTGTTTCCTTAGTGAAGGAGGCCATGTAGAGTTAACTTGACCTGGTATTTGTAGGTACCAGACTCCTGTGTCACACTGGTACCAGCATGGCCAAGTCTCCAAGAGGAGAGTCGCAGCATCCCAATTAACAGCCAAGGAAAGGCCTGTAGGGCTAGTCCATGGTCCCAGGGGCTTTGCCAGCACTGGGAGCAGGGTGGGGAGCCGTGCCTGAGGATGGTGCGAGGGAGGAGAGCCCCGGCCCTGTTTGGGTGGGAGATGTGGCACTTGGAGCAGGGGTGGGTGGCCCCCATCACTGACACAGCCAGGCTGCCATCCTCTGGTGCAGCACTGCAGCGGGCACCTCTGCATGGCCCTGATGCATCAGGGGTGCATCTCCAGTCAAAGGAGACCTGGTTTTTCCTCTTTCTGATCGAGAAAACTGCTCAGGATATCTTGCCTCGAATGTGTCCTTGGCTGTCCAGTGGTGCTTCAGTGACTCAGCATGTGAACAAACTCACTGAGATCCCCTGCCAGCTGAATAAATAATAACACAATTTCTGTTAAATATTATTAAATATTATTGTTAAATTTTTATCTCCAACTTTTTGGTCTTTATCTCAGTTCCCATACGAATGGGATAAAGGACCAGCAGTCTGAGGAGTCCTCACCTCATCTTTTCGATTCCTAATAGAGAGAAAAAATGTCTCAAAAGGATACTGTTCTCTTACAGATAAAAATCTGTGTGTAGCGTAAGCCTCTGAGTGTTCCAGGTTGCTTAATCATGTGAATGCAAGACTCTGCTGCTGAGCTTTTGTTCTCTGCCCGTAGCTGGTGCCTTCCTTATTTAATTGCTGTAACAGCTTCAGTTTGATGACAAGATGTGTAATGAGGCATCCAGCTCTCTGTGCATGTCTGTACACGGGAGCCTCAAGAAGGGAACAAACACTACGTCTTAACAGGAGATTTATAATTAGCCTAGTTATATACCTATCTGTGGGTATTTTCAATGTTTTTTTTTTAATTACAATATACTCATTCTCCTTTTCATCTAAATTTAAAATACTTTTCTATCTTACAAAGAGTGTATTAAATACTAAGGCACTGTGCAAACTGAGATGTGTGAAAATCTCATGATAAAAAATACAAATTTATACACGGTAAACTCTCTACTGCCACACCTTCTTTGATGTAGGGTACCTCTTTGTATTTCTTAAAAGTGCAATCTTCACATGTCTTACAATTAGTATTTTCTATAAATTCATTATCTGGTTGGGGTTTTTTATATTTTTTCTGCGCAAAAATGGCCTAATATACCAAAGTGTCCAATGAAATGACATCAACCACATTTATAGAAGATTCTTTTGTAAAAATATTATGTTTTAAAATTTTTTTGTCTAAAACATCTGAGTGTTTCCATGTCTGCCTAACTCCCCTAAACCATTGCTGGGGAGAGATTTATTAGAGAAATTGGAAGCTGAAATCAAATTTAAAAAAGGGGGAGAATGATGCCTTAGGGTTTAACTTTTATATTTTTTCAAATCTTGTATTGCCTAGTGTGTAACTCTGAAGTGTCTTGTAGCTTGTTAGCTGCTCTCTTAGGCCAGATAGACACAACAAAACTTCTCTGAGCTTGTTTTCAAGGACACCCAGATTGTCCTAGGGCCAAAGCTGTGAGCTAGGGCTTCTAGAGAGGTGGGGAAATTGAAGAAAGCTAAAGTTTTAATTGGAGCGTTTATGCTGATATGCAAATGGACCAAACCTATAACAGTGTGAAGAACTCGTGACCTGCCGTCCATCTTGGGGTCCTTTTTGGAGGTGGCCTCTGGCTCCCCAGGGTGTACCTTTGAAGGCCTTTCAAATAAATATCTACCTTTATTCCCTTACTCTTCTCTAGTCTCTGTTTCTAGGTGGCTGGAGAAGGCATCAGTTCTAGCTCTAGAATGGTAGATGAAAAAGGAAATGTAGTGAGGAGATCTCAATTCCTTTCCCCTTTAGGCTTGAGAAGACATGCCAGAGATGTAACCTATGTAATCTTAAACTAACGCTTTTAATTTATCCAAGGGGAATAAGGCCCCCGCCTAGGTTGGAGAGTATCTACTTTAATATCTTTGAGTATTATTTTGTAAATTGATGAGAATGAATACCCTCCTTTCCTCCTGCCCTCCTCTGTAAGGCAGAAACAGAGTGAACATCATTCCACGGTTCTGTGCCAAATTGCAAATAATAGTAACGATTTTACCTTAGTAAAGTTTGTGTTGGTTTGGGTTTTTTTTCTGCTTAGCATGCACTACTACAAATTTATTCTTCATAAATGAAAATAAGCAGACTTTGTTTAGTCTACTGCCAGAAAGAAATTAAATCATTGTTAGACACTCTTTTCCTATTTTTACTTATTACAGGTTCAAAAATTATCTTTCTTAAAGCCAATTTCAAAATATTCCTCATTTTTATTGCTCTCTCTTTTTGCCACCTAGAGTCTGTCTGTTTTATAGTCCAGAAATAATTTCTTTCTTTTATCTTTCCTCTTTTAATGTTGTGTCCTTGTGAAGAACTAAAATATCTTGCATAATTAAGATCTGTATGCAATACAAAGTAGAATTGATTAGCTAACAACAAAACTCTGTTTCTTTTAGTTTGGGTTACTGCAGCTGCTCTAATTGTTAAAGGCAAAATTATAAAAAAAAAGGAAGAGAACACCATAATCAGTCTTATAGCTACCAGAATAGTAAGAGAGTTTAATTGCCTTGGTTGGCTGTATCACTAATGAATACAGTTTCATTAAAAGTTCCATGGCTTGTCTAATCATAGCTGTAAACTCGCATTTCTCTCTTTTGCAAAGGAGTGCATTTCCTTGGTGCACTTCCCTGGTGAAAGCTTCATGGCAGACCCAAGGCTGCTGTACTTGGGAATCCTCAGGAGTTCAGAGCATGAATCCCATCCCTGCGGCTCTGACATGGTGAACATTTCATACTGACTGTGGCAAAACACACCCTACCCCCATTTTGATGAGCAGGACATTGCCCAACAATGCACACTTCATTGCACAGCTTGCAAGAGTCTCAGATTTGGGAAACAGTTTTAGATTAAGGGAGGACTTAGTGTCTACCTTAAAAGTTGGGGGGTTTTGTTCTTTTTCATGTTTTGTACTTATCCTCTACAAAATGTGAGAATTCAGCAGGTCTGCACACATAAAATTATTCTTGGCTTTTGTTTTTTAACGTATTTTGGATGAAAGAAATAACAAATTTAGAAAATGTATAACTTATCAAACTGTACAGATGTATTGCCCCAAAATAAACTGAAAATAAAGGTGAATATATTAGAAAGGAGATCTTAGTATGCAGGTGGTAAGAAAGCAGAATCACGCAATCATCTCAAAACTAGTTTATCATTAGACAGAACTAAGGAGACTTATGGAGACTCAGTGGATTTATGAAATAGATAGGGGACTTTTTTTCAAATGATAATTTTAGCAACAAGGTGTCTGGCACAGCTGCATTCATGAGAAAAAACAATGATATGGGTAAGATTTTGACAAAATCTCTAGGCAAATTGTTCATCCTGCCATTGCGCCAGTTGTTCCCTACATTCCCTGCATTTGCCTGCCATCATCAGCAAGTATCCAAATCTGCCTTGAGTAGCAGCTTCTAAAGCTGAGGCACTTAAAGAGAAAATTATATTGGGCATTATTGAGAATCTTAGAATGGGTTAAGAGAACCTTGAACTGTCTGTGTGCACCCGCTGTGTGCAGTGGCCGGGTGCTGTCACAGCCTTTGCCCACACTGGCAAAGCCTGCATACTCAAAACACTGAGTCCCACGGGATTAAAAGGGTGGTTCTCGGTGAGCAGCAATTCTGCTCATGTCCAGCTACTTGCACGGAGATGCCAAAGCCTTGTTTGTAGCACTTTTCTGTGTTGCTGGTGACTGAAGGCCTTGGGGGAGCCAGGAAGGGAGCTCTCAAGGAGGTGGAGCTTGGGGCGAGAGAGGCTGTTTAGCGGCAGATCCAGGCTGGTGATGAGTGAGACTGCGGAAGGGCACGATGGTTAAGCCATGGATTCACCAGGAGTCTCACATTTGTGCAATATATCTATTGCTACTGAAAATTCCACATCCTGCTTCTCCTGTGCAGCCCAGGATGCTGGCGATGGCCATATCCAGTAGGAGATCCCAGGTTGTGCTTCCTTGTGTTGCAATACAGCTGTCTTTGATTCCATTACATTTTACTCCACAGCTAACTGTAGCCCCTGAGGGCTGCTTCACTCTTCTCTGTGTTAAGATTCAGATTCGTAAGCCTTTAAATTTGATAGATCATTTTCTTTTATGTCAAGATAAAAGGGCTGTAAGGAACACCCAGTGAGAATTTATTGAAAAGACTATTAACAATGAGGTTAATGACAGTGATACATCTCAGCTGTGATTCAACCTGGCAAAATAATTAGCACTTTCAGAAACACACATGGTCTCTTTTTTTCCCCACATGAAAGAATTAAATACATAGGTTTTATTGCAGTCTTGTGGCCTCATAGTTTTCTTTTAGTCTTTATCACAAAGGTTAAGATTTTGCCATTTCAAAGTTTTATGTATGGATTCCCCACTCACAAGCTCTGCGGGTAGTGGCCAGCAGAGCTCTCATTCCTCCACTACATCAGTGCTTCAGAGAGATTCCGAAAGGCTTTTTGCATTTCCTCTGGTATCACAAGCAGCACAACAGAAGGCATAACTACGTTAACCCTGCTTTTACAGCGAGTCCAACATCATCTTAACACCATGCTCCTCATATCAGGTGTTGCCAAACCAGGAAAAATGTGTTTTTGCTTCAGAGGTTCACAGGCACCACGGGCAAGGCGAGTTAATGGAATTAGTGCTTCTAATCATTTTTTTCTGTCATCCCAAGATATATTTGTAGCTATAACTGAAGATATTCTTTGTAACCATTCCTGGCTTTGCTAATGATCTCTTATACCCTTTCTTTGAAATTTAAGCTGCACATTTAGGATCTAAGAGTATTTTGGTAAATTTGTTTTTGTTTAGTAAGAGGTTTAAATTATATTTGTGAAACAGTGCAACTAGTGTCTAGTTTGTAGTATGAATATGGTTTGAGTTCTTTTCTAGTGGGAGAAGACATGCAGAGGCAAAGGCAGCTGGCATTCAGTAATAAGTTTTTTGATGTATGAAGATCATATCCATATCTCATATTAAAAAGTGGAGTACCTTAATTTTTCCAAGCAAAATGCATTTATGTATATAACACACTTCTGTATGATGAATGTATTAAATTCATCAAAGCATGAATTTTTGTTCAAGGGATGTAGCATTTTCACTGTGTTTGAGCGTATCTTTGAGTTGTTTTGACATTAATAGTGACATGTTTAATAGATAAGAGGTGCATCATTTGTGACAGTTTCGTTGGAGATGAACTTTTGAGGAATCCATTTCTCTTTCCTTACACATGTTCAACCTCCCAAGCCATATGGTCTGTGTTCCTCAAGATGTTTTGCATTAGATCAGCCAACTAAGTGCATCAAAACATGAGTTATTCCAGAAACAAGAGACAGGCTAGAGACTGAAGTACACAACTAATGTTTTTCTCCTGAGTAGTTTTTTGCCTCCTGATTACATCATGCCCTCAGCTAGTGTGGAAGACGCAAGTAATAAACTAATATTCTAGCAGTAATTTACTGCGTTGCAAAATATCTCCCTATCAACTGGGAAGTATTCGGTTTCTGTTATTTACTGTAAATACAGGATGCTGATCCTTGTGGAGTCTTGAACTGATAAGAAAGTTTAAGAACATAGAGAGGTTTTCTTGTTATTGCTGACACTGAGGTGAATTGAGTGTCCAAAAGTGATTTATTTTCAGTTTTGCGGCTCCAGCCTGCATATAATATATTTTCTTAGACTTCTGAGGTTTTTATTTCAGTTGAGAGAGGGCAGACGTGCTTTTTTAGTATGTGAGCCACATCAGTGTAAAAAATTAAACATAAGGAAGGTATCATCTCTGTATTTGGATGTCTTACCTTTCCTGCTTATACTTCACTTTATGTTGTTGCTGATTAAAATGGTGGAATGTTATCTGTGAATTTCATACTTTCAATCTGAAAAAATCTACAACTTTGCAATATCTAGCAAGACTCTTAAAACACAGACTTTTTGTTCTGGAGCTGTCCATTTCCCTGTCTTTCCTTTGTGTATGTCTGCAACAATTCCATCACCAAAATTTCACCTTGTAAGGCTATGGCTGCAATCCACAGAAATGCCATGAAGCTGTTGCAAAATTTCAACATTCTTTCTTGGCTGTCTCCAAGTACAACTTCTAACACATGTTCCAAGGCCAAATGGTTGGATTACTTAATTTTGTATGTCAGGTATTCCTTGCTCCTGTCCTGATTAGTCTGATATTTTAAAACCAGCCAAATGCTCAAGAATGGCTTCACATTCCTTTTCCATGCACATGGGCAGAAGTGATTTGGCAAATACTTTGTGCAAGGGCCGTCTTCTTGTTTCAGCTTTTACACTCTTTCACTCTCCCATTACAAGTGAGATGAACTTTTGAGGACAACCCTGTTTCCCCCTCATGGCCACGTGCTGCGCACCCTCACTGTCTCTGTATGAGCTGACTGCTGTCCCTGCCTTCAGGGCCAGCTGCTTTGGCCTCAGCCTGAGCATCGCTGGTGCACTCTCCCTGTTGTGTTGGAGCCCAGCTATCAGTGAGAACACTGGGTTTTTTCCTCTCTGCACACACGGGAGAACTGCCAGAAGCATGGCTGGTATTCCAACAAGCGACTTTGTGAAGGTTCTCATACCTACTGCTGCCGTGATATCTCTTGCTGACCCCTGCAGCAGAGGAGAGGGGGTTGACCAATATGTATAGGACTACAAGAAAGCTTCTGTTAGACCTGTGAAATTTGTGCATTAAGCACAGGATGGCAACCATTATCTCTTGATGTTTTTTATATTTCTTCTGGTTTGCATCCACTGGGTGCAATCCCAACAAAATTATTATCCAACATGTCCCTCCCAAAGCCTTTCACATTTCCCCCCATCATATTTGGCCATAACCACACTTGTCAGAGTAATACCATCACTTGAAACACTCTTGGCTTACAATGGTGAAATACAGACACCAGCAATCTTCCTGTGTGAACCAAAGCTTCCAGGTCTCTCTTTCAGAAGTTCTCCCTTGGACTGTTTGAAAGGACTGTGTGATTGCATTTTCGCATCATAGGATTTCTAATTATATCTCCTTTAGCATCTTGGTACATTTACTGAGATATATTTTCCTTAAGCAAGCTTCGGGGAGGTGTGTTCAATTAGCCACCAGGAATGTATTTTATTAAAGAAGCCAGATCTTCTGTAGTGAAGGGGATTTGGGGTGGAAGGGAATCCACCTTAGTATTCAAATGTTATTCCTCATCTTTTCTGTTTTTTCCCCAGAACAGATCATGCACAGGCAGTTCATTTTAAGTGCTGTATACAATACCTGTTCTGCTCGCTTGCTTAACCTCAAGACAGAAAGAAATGACAAAAACTGTGCAGTTGAGTAAGAATAATCTCAGTTGCATGAACTCTTCTCTAATGCCTATTTGTCTATTTTATGTCAGTGTGAAGGATTATGTTGGGGGATGGTTTTGGTTTGTTTTGGATTTTTTTATTTTGCATTTTACTATTAGTCCAGATGACTTCCAGCCTGTTATCAAACAGTGATATTATGTAGTTATTATGTTATAAGACTTAATCTGATTTGATTGACAGTTTTACAACCACAGCAGGGAGTGAAAAGACATATCCTGTGTGTGGGATTAGATGTTATTTTTTCTCAAAAAAGAATTTTTGTTAAAAATTTCTATAAAACTTTAGGTGTTACGTTGTTGTTGCTGGTGCTTTTTGGATGTTTTGGGGTTTTTTTGTTGTTGTTTTGTTGGGTTTTCTTTCCTTATATGATTTCTGTATCCCAATAACAGTGACACAGCTAACACATTCTGGGACATGCTGTCCTTGATAGCAGTGGTTATACCCGAGCTGCAGGATAGGTGGGTCTCCTGTCCTGCTGGATGGGTGCTGTACCCCATTTGTTCAGATGCAAAACCCTACTGGAAATGACCACGGGCTGCTGCCCACCCTGAATTTTCTCTCCAAGGAGGGCCTAGTGTGGTGTCAGTGCCTGCTCATGGGTGTGGAGAGAAATGTGGAAAAAAGAAGTATTGTGCTGGAGAGCTTTCATTGTTATAGAAAGGATTTGGCCACAGCATGCACCCAGACTGCTCCAAAATCTGTTAAAATGGATATAACCATTCAGATTCAAGTGTGAGCTTGAGTTTATGATTTTGATCTTTTTGCAGGATCAGAATCAAGGTAAGACAGCCCTCAGACTGCTGGTAGTGGAAAGGAAAAGTACAGATTTCAGGCAAAGACAGCAAAAGCTAGCAGAATACCCAAAGATCCTGCTGCCAACGTGCTTGCAGAGGAACCTGGAAGAAAACTGTGAGCCTACTTCTCTGACAGCCACAGAAGACAATACCCTCAGGTGGTATAAACTGATAGTTTTCCATCAAAAAAGGTTCTGAGGGTGAGTCAAGCACTGCCTGACAGAAAGATTACTTTTTAAAGGCTGTTCTGTGCAGAAGCAGATGGCTTGTTCCTCTCCCAAAGTTTGCCTTGTGCAAGTGAGAAGGTCTAAATATGTCCTAAACTGCTGCTACTATTAAACTTCACAGATAGTGCTTCCTACCTCTTGCAGACACTTCTGTCAAATTTAGATTAACATCTTTCCTTCAGTGTAGGTGAGGGCACTCCCAAATTGTACTGACAAGCAGAGCATTTTACATAACACACAGAACTCGGCAATTTTGTGTTTGTTTTCCTATCCAAGTGACTCTATATGACAATGTGTGAAGTATGTACAGATGGCAAGAACAGTTATGTTATCAAGTTTGTTTCCTCTGCCAGTGCTTACTGAAAAATAATTCCAGCTTCCCATCTAAAAGTATAAATAAACGATGAAACAAAATATCTTTTCCTTCTACTGGCAGAATAGACACTTCAGTTTTTTCCCAGAGCGGTTATACATGATTAAATGGGACAAAAAAATCTTCTGAAGATGACTGTATTTCTTATTCATTTACCTTTCTAAGTACATCATCTGGTTAGCCCCTAATTTTTTTTTTTAATATTAATTAGGTGTCCCATTATGTATGTTGTTAGTTATTTGTGTAGCCTGTAAGCTGATGAGGGTACAAAAATGAGATGATTAATGAAGGGAAGCTTCATTTCATTGCACATCTAGATCTAACCATGCATTCTGAGGACATTTAGCATGCCAGAACCAGCTAGAAAACCTTGGTTTTTTGCAATTATCCAGGAAATATTTTGCTTTTGCACAGCTGAGAATGTTTAGTTTGTATTGAAGAAACTGGAAAGCCCAGATGCAAGAAACTTTCCAAATTAGTTGACAACTCTAACACCTTTCCATCAAAAGCAAGAGGTTTGACTATAATTTGAGTTTGCTTTCTAATGAAAAATGAGATAGATATGTCAAATGAAGAAATTTGATGATGCTCTAAGTGCAGCCATATTGAAGAGTCTTCAAAAAGAAAAAGGAAAATGAAAAAACATGAGTCTAGAGGGTCAAAGCTATGAAATATTTTTATTACAGAAAGAAAAGGAACAGAAAAAAGGAGAATAGCACCTAATTATTCTTTTATTTTTCTTCTTTCTTTCTTTTTATTTCCTTCTTGAAACGAAAATACCATTTCTTGCATTTTTTTTAATGGTTGAGGAGTTGTCAGTACCATTGCACAGGTTTTGTTGGGGTGGAATTGCTTTTTGTTAGTATTTTCACATTCAAAGCATCACAGCTGGAAAATAATCTTTGCAAAAAGATGAAGGTAGAGAATAAAAAATATCTCCAAGGAAGCAAGAAAAAAAATTTTTTGTGGTGTTGCAGTAAACGCATAAAATAAATTCTAAATTTCTTCATTTGTAGTACTCTTTGCTTTTTACCTCCTTAAACTTAAAAAATGTTTATTTTCTTTATATTCAAGATGATACTCATCAGTTCTTTTGTGAATGCAATGAAACATTTCTTTTAAATTCTGTATATACAGACAAGCGCTGAAAAATTAATGGTTATTGCAAGGTATTGAATTGGAGAGATGAAAATTTTCAACTTCTGTGGTGATATTCAAGTGGGATTCAGTAAACATCTGCAGTATTTTTCAAGTTATTCATAAAACTAGAATATTTCATTTATTTAAAACATGATGAATGTGAAATCTCTTTGTCCGACATAGATAATTAAAAATATAAATAAGTGAATTTGAAATTGTTTCTTAACAATTAACATTGATATAATTGAAAAAAATAATTCAGTTAATGCAGAAGAGTCCATTGAGTTATTCACTGACACATTGCTGACTCCACTTCAGCACATTTTACTTCTGACATTTGCATGTCTTTGACCTTTGGCCAGCTTAAATGCTTGAGATATGATTTTTCCAGTGAGCTGATGCAATAAAAATAAAGATGAAGGAAGTCATCACCTTGTCAAGCCCTGAAGCCATCTCTAAGAGGTCAGTCAATCACGTCATTCTATTCTAGCTCCTGGTGGAAAATCCTCTGCCGAAAGCTTGGCTGTCCGTGGAGGGATCAGGAGGTGCCTGAGGTGATCAGGAGGTGCCAGAGGTGTGAGGGGCTGGAGGGGACACGAGTGCACTGCTGCTCCAGCAGCAAACAGAGAGCAGGGACAGCATTTGTGCTCCAGGGAAACTTTCTCACCTTAGCAAATTTTATATAGGATTCATGACGGATTTCCAGTTTAATCCCTGAGTGGGCTGTGTGTGGGGGACCCAGCACTGCTGGCCGGGGTAGTCTGTCTGCAGAGGGAACCCTAGAGTCAACTTCTTGCTGTCACCAGAGAATTGAGTCATTTAGACCAAATTTAGGAGCATTCAGGATGGTGTGGCCTGTGCTGTTCAAATGTGGATTCTGATTTCCCTTAGCCCTCAGAGTAATATTAAATAAATGTATTTCCTCTGTAACTTTTAACTACTGCAAAATTTAAATTTTGATCTTGCACTTTTTCTGATAGTTACACATGCCTGAAAGATACTTAAGTAGTGTAAATCAAGTGAATATCATTGGAGAAAATCTCTGTCTGAAATATTAATTCTACAAGTTAGAAATTGGAAGAGAGAGAATCCAAGATGACTGGTATAAAGCAGAGTTTTCCTTTTCTCGTGTAGAGATACATTCCAGAAGAAGGCATTCCAATTCCAATTAAAGCCACCAGTGGCAATAATTTGAAAAGCTGTTTGTGATAATGCATTTCCTGGCAATTGCCCATCATGCCCCTTACATATATATACAGTAAGGTTGTGTTAGTTTGGTCTCCTAGAGGGAGAAAAAACCTCACTGATCAAACAAATATCAGGGACTATAAATAGGAAATATTGGTGTTTGGCCTTTAATAAGAATTGTATAAAGATCCTTAAGTTTGAGAAAAAGTGAAATCATGCGACTGCCTACAGGGATTGTGTTTTCATTTACAACGAGTAGCTCATAGGAAAGAGCTGCTAAATTTAGTCAAACAAGGACCATTTCCCCAGAATGTACAACTATGCACATGAACCTCGTATCTCTCCACTGCAGTAGGGACCAGTGTGTATTTTACATTGCTTTTCATGAAAGAGTAAACTGACCCCTTCCTCCTAAGGATTGTTTTAAATACCTCCTTTGATCCAGTGAGTAACCATGCACTCTATAACACTTGAGTGGATTTTTGCAATTGCTTGGAATTTAACTAACTTAGTTTTGTCTAGTGGGAATTAAAAGACTGACTTTTAAGGCAGCAGAGCTAAAGCCACTGGATGCTTTTGATATTTCCTATTTTTATTCTTATATTTTATACCTAAAAATAGGATGTGAATCCTGAGTGTACATAACGTGCATGTACTGGAGTTGATTTGCAAAGTTTAATACCCCTGCAAAGAACTACAAGCAGTGAAAATCAGATTTGTAATTCAGCGTGCCAAACTTTTACCATAGGAAAAAAACACTAAAAAGCAATTTGTTTGTGCTAACAGCATGCATTGACTTTAGCTGAATCAGTGCAGCAAATGTGAAATAGTTTATGAAGTAAAACTCCTAGATTTACCCCACTCCAGGCTAATTTTTTCCCTCTGTGGAAACAGAAATTACTTTTTATAGAGGCCATGGAAATAGTCCATCCAGTTCTGTTTTGAGGTGGTTTTTTTTTAATTTCCAGCATCACTATTGATATGTTCTACTCACCTTTTGTCCTCTCATAAGGACAGATGAGCTTTACAGCTAGTCATATTGTTCTTAGCCCTAACTGCAGAAACTTGATTATATTTTAAGAGGTTTTAAGTGGAAAAATCCTGTGTTCTGTCTTTTTGGTGGAATTTCTCTTCCTTGCCTCATGGGCATTTAAGATGGGATCCAACACTACTGATAATGCTGGAGACATCCTGTGTTGCAGCCTGTGTTAACCTGTGAGTTCTAAGTCCTGCCTATACAAAAAACAAAGATACATAAATTTACACATGTAATTGAAATTGTCATACTTGTGGGGGAAAATATAAAGAATATGTTTAATGAACATTACATTTAATGTGAGTTCTGAGTTCGCACTTTAGAAGGGTGAAAGAAATAAAGTTACCAAACCACAGACAAGAAATTAAGCTGATAATGCTTTTCTAGATTCTGCACTCTTTTGTCAGATATACTCCTAGGCTTCATAGAAAATACACATTAATGGGATTTTTAGTTCCATCACTTTCTGTAATTGACGCTAAAGGATAAAGAATTGCAGATATGTTTTCAAGTTATTCCTGTGCTTTCCATTATGATATATTGGTGTTTAGACTTTTGATATAAGCTAGTATTTAAACATGATTTTTGCCTGGTGTTAGTAAAGAGGAAGGTAAGTAATTACAGCTGAGTAATTTTGACAAATGTAGTTTAAAAGGCAGCTAAATAACAAGCAAAATAATTAAATTTGCTGTGTGACCTTTTTATTATGAAAGAAAATATAAATTCATCCAAAGTTAAACAACAAATTCTACTATAATGCAAAGATTTACTTTCTGCTCAAATTAGAATGTTAATCTTAACGAAGAGTCAAAAATTCCAAAGATTCATATATGTAAATGATACAATAAGTTAATATAAATAGAAACAGTTGAAGAACGGCTTGTTATACAAACTTGTGGTAGTGTGCATGCAATAAAAATGTTATATACATTGTAACACAATTCTAGCAGGATAAGCAGACTCCTGAAATAATAACGAGAGTTCAGTCAGCTGGTCAATGTGCTTGTATTTTCTTTAGAAAAAACCAAATAAACAGTTTGGTGTATGCTCTGAAATGGAACAGCTAAAAATAATTGAAAGTGCTCCATACCTGTATCTATACTCTCCCTACAGGAGATCTTACTTAAGCTACTTTCTATTTCATATTCCCTGCTTTGGCAGCGTACTCTGAAATGTCCCTTGTCCCTCTGGACCATTGAGCTGTAATTCACTGTGTCACTGCCCGTCCTCGCTGTCCTGGGAGAGGCAGGATGGGCACATTGGGGGCAGGGCAGTGCAGCCCCAGCGGGCTCGGGGCTGGCAGCGTCCCAGCCCTGCAGCAGCCTGGCGGGGGCTGCCCAGGGTGGGGCCAGGGGACAGTTTGGGCCTGGCCTTGGGAGGGCTTGTGGAGGGAATCCCTGGTTATGGCACCACCTGCAATACTGAGTATTATTGTCCTAGCTGAGGCAGAAAGGTGGCATTTCTGTGCCAGTGTGTGAGGAGAGGGCACCAGATGTCTAGGGCAATAATTTTCCAAAAGAATTTTGGAATGTGGATACATTTTAGAGTTTAAGGACATTCTGTTGTAGGTGATATTTTTTTTTCTGTGCAATCCCATCTGTGCAGATAGATAAATAGATGTAAATTAAAAAAAAATATTATTAAATAAAGCTATTTATTTTATTACTGAATGATAAAGTGTATTAGCTTAGCATCTGGAAACAACTATGCATAAGAAATGCAGAAAGGAAGCCTAAGCTATTTGCTGGAGAGAATGAACCCTTCTTAGTGTAACCATTTTAGTTTACTTCAGTTGTTACTGTTAATTGCTTGCAAATATCGTGGCATCATGTGTTGAGCATTGCACCATATTTTAATCTCTTCCTTGCTTCATTTTTATCTTTAAAAAAAATCTCTTATCATTTAAAAAAAAAAAAATTCTGTGAGTTTCTATTGAACTGGTCAGGAGCTATAGAAGATATTACTTCTGCATGAACTCTGTAATGATGTGACATCTTGGTGTGGTGCCCAGTAAACTTGAAAAATTATGTTTAATATAGATTAAATAGCTTGTTGAAGGTTAAATAAAATACAGATAGGAAAAACAAAAGTGGTGAGGGTTTGTCTTAAAGAAAGACAGAAACTAAATGTCCTGCCTAAATTATGAATACTTGAATTGATGAATCCTTTAAAATGTCCTCCTATTCACTGTTATATTGTTTTAGTTAGGGGAGACGCAGAGAACACTGCAAAGTAATGATAATTACTTGAGATTAAGCACTACCACCAGAGAATCGAAACAAAGGCTGATTTACCAGATCGAATCCACCAGCCTTTATTGCAGAAAACAATGCAGTCCTCTGTCTTTGTCTTACAGCTCACTTTTCTTTCAAGCAGATTAGACAATTCCTTCTCACAGCCTTTCAATTCTAATCACATCCATTTTCCATTTCTCCCTTTTCATGTGTTCTTTCTGACAAAACTGACTATAAATGATCTGACTTTACCCCAGCCCTTGGCTTACCTTCCCTTCCCCCCTCGCAACTCTGCCTTTTATCTCTTGGCACTGGATGTAGAAGTTTCTTGCCTGCGCAGTGTCTGATCTTATCCTCACCATACCCCAGTGACCTTCACTTAATTCTTCTCCAGATCTCTCCTGTGTCTCTGACTTTCCCTCCCTTATCATTCTTNTTTGAATCTCTCTGCTTTTTTTTTTTTTTTGCCACTATCAGTGCAATGAGGATGCTGTTCAGTAAAACCTCATGGTCCATGCAAGTATCCAAAATTCATTTTTTATTACTAAGCTTCTCCAATATTCCCATTAACATTTGTCTGGAGATAGTGAAGTCATTTCCTGTGTCTTGATTTCACCAAAACCTCTAAAGAGAAGAATTATTTATAAAGCTTCAGTCATGCAGATTCAGCAGGTTTTCTGGCTGCTTTTCTCCTTTCACGTATCACCTCTGGCAGAGCTGTCTCAGAGCACAAGGTCACCTGCTGTCCTTGTCCTGTCCACCTGTCCAACCTGGGTTGCTGGCAGACCCACTGTTGGAGGTTTTTGCCTTTGCCCACGTGCAGTCAGTGTTCAATCAGTACAGTCACCCAGGACTCTTCTTCCTTACCATCAGATTATCATTTACATCATTTCCCTTTTGGTTGTTAAGAAACCCTTGCTGTGTGTTGGATTTTCAGGCCACGCTGTGCATATCATCCTTCGTCTTCTCTGACTTGCCATATACAGGCCCTCCACACGTTCCATCCCCATTGCCAAAATCAATCTACTGCATCTGTCCATGAGTATGGCAAATACCAAATTCTTTGCTTGTATTTGCTTTTGGTGCCACTTTCCTCTACAAAGATTTTTCTCATGTCTTGTTCCAGCCAGTTCTTGTTAGCCCCTCTCTGTGAAAACATTTCCTCTCAAGAAACCTGATTTTCCACAGTGTCGCTGTGTGCTTTCTCAGCTGCTTTTGAGCTATCAACTCTCATTTTGTTAGCCCAGGTTATTAGCTTTCATTCCTTGTTAAAACTCAGAAACACATGTTTTTCCTCTTGCCATGCATTCTCATGTTCTTGGAATATTAATATGCGAAATACTTCATTAATTCCATTCAGATACTACTGTAAAGCTACATGTTTTTATTGTCCTGCTTAAAATAGTTTTGACAGTGTTAAATGCAGAAGTGTGCCAAGGCTGCTTCTTGTCACTAACCAGTTTTTGTCTTTGTGTTTTTTGTTCAGTTTTTCTTTAAGATGGACTGAAAGCTGTTTAAACCAGATCTCCTTTTTTAAATGAACTGATTCACGGTAGAAGTTTCTGGGGTTTTTAGAACTTAGAAAGCCAACTTTTTGTAGTAGAATTCTTCTAAATCTTCTTGCGAGATCACCATCTCCTTCCCCCCTCCCTCACTCTTTCCTTATAAGCAAGAGCTTAAATTTCATATCCACATTTCTCATTAAAATCTGACTGTTCCCATGAGAAGCTCAGAACCTCTCTATTTCTGATAGATTAGAAATCTAGCTGATGCAGTTATAAAGCAGATGATAATAAACTGTTTGATGTCAAAGCCTTTGAAATTGTTTTATTTCCAGTCATCCTTACATTCAGTTTCTTATTCTCTTTTTCAAAAGTGCATTTTCTTGAAGGAAGGATATTTTCTTGTCACTGTAAGGCAGATACCCAGAATTTGAACATAATGTGTTTATCTTTCTCAGAGTTTCAGCAGGCTGTCAGTTTAAAAAAATCAAATTTGAAGTCTGTAATTTCTCGGAGGTCTTTAATTTTGTTTTTAGCAGTCTGCTTCATTTCTAATTTCCATTATTATTTCCCTCTGGTGATGTCTCCACAGACCTACAAAAGCAGAATATAAGAGATGGGTTGAATATGGAAGATCTCCAGTGCCTTTGGAAAAACAAGCATAATTCTCTCTCCAACAGCCCCAAACAAACAGTAACACACTGTTTAGGTATGATTAGGTATAGCTTCACAATATTTCTGTGTGAAAGAAAACAGCTAAAAAGGAACTATAAGCTGTTTGGATTAATTAGAGTACAGTTTTTATGTCTGCAAAGACAAATGTGCCAATTTTCTGCTGTTTCTTAGGTATCATTTCTGGTACGTTTTAAGAAGTTAGAACTGTGTACCATATCCTAGAAAGAAAGGAATGGGGAAGCTCTGGGTGCTTTATTCTGGTTATCTGAAGTTATTTTTTCTCTCTTTATGAGGAGAAAAAGCCCTGATACATGGTCTTCAGCAGATAGGATTTGTAACCTTGGAATTGTAAAGAGTTCATTCCAGCATAAACTGATCTTGAAAGACAGCCCATGGGATAAAGTTTCAGGATTTTTTTTTTTTTTCTTCACAGAGGTTTCAGAATATACACTATCTCTGCTTTGGTTTTAATGGAGAAAGAGAACACTCTGGTGAAATCATAACAAAAAATCCATTATTTCCAAGATCCAAAACTTGCACTCTCAGAAAGCACATTCAACTGCTAAGTGGTCTTAAAGCCTCCAGTTTGGATTCTTCCCCAAAAGAATTTGCTAGGTCCATCCAGGGCTGCACACATTCCAGCCTGCATGGCACTTTGGGGCCCGTGTCTCCATTCCCATGGCTCTGCACTTTCAGCTGTAGGGCTAAAGAGGGAGAACAAAAATGTCTATACATGAACCTCACCTAAATATGGTTCCAGACTGTGGAAGGATGCTGTATTTTTGCACCTTGAGCTTGGGCCAAAAATCAGTGAAAACATCAGAATTTCCTAACAATGTTTATTTTGCCCCAGATATCAACTGGCTTTTCTCTCAGGTTGCACAGGTGGTCAGTTCAGTCCCATATCTTATAGCTCGTGTTCAGCTTAGAAGATTATTAATTCTGTTTCAGAAAGGTTTTTGTGCCCAAAAGGTGTTTCTTCTGCTGCGTGATTTCTATTAGCTTAACAAAGATTAAACCTCTGCCCCCAAACTTTGCCTTACCTGAGGCACATACCCTTAGGGCACCATGGCCATGATAACAGTCCCGATAGTTCTGCAAAGTGCTGTACACGGAGAGTGCATTTAACAGGTGTGACTTTACTAAAACACAGAGCCCGTATGAGTGAAGTGCTTCCACTCTTGCAGAGACTGCTGTAATAGATAGTTTCAAGCCAGGTGCAGAGAACCCAGTGCAGTCCTCTGTCTGCAGAGCTGGTTTTCTAAACCAGCTCAAAAATTTGGCTGTGTGAGGAGTGCTTTGCAGTGTCTTGTCAGGGAAAAGCTCAGAACATGCACATACTAACAAAGACGTCAAGTTTAGAAGAAAGATTTTTGTGCAGCCCATGATCTGCATGAGTTAACTATGTATGAATATAAATAATTCAGGTAGGAATAGTTTTCTAACATTTTTGAGATCCACAAGACCTCTTGGAATATCTCACAATCTAGATAAAGGCTTGTAGCAGTGCAAAAGTATGTAAAAGAATGTTTTCTGCGCAAATTATCTTAAATGTACTTTCCAAAAGTAGGTTGTTGTTCAGTTTGTGGCTATGAAACTTGCT
>WEIT01040478.1:2446-13247 GCA_013389985.1 Dryoscopus gambensis | reverse complement strand
ACTCTGTTTCTCAGAGCAAAAAGTGTGCTGCTTTGAGAGGGAAAAGGGGTTTTTTGGTTGTCTTTATTGTCTGTGCTCCAAACTGACCTCACTATACTTGAAAAATTCTGGGATAGGGCAGGCTCTGTTTATCCCAAAGTATGCATTGAGGATGTTTGTTATGGCTTGATGATAGAATGACTGATACATTCAGATAAGCATGAATATCTTGGCATTGTTTGTGCATATTTGTACAAATTGTCCTCACTGGCTCTCTGGTTCTTAGGAGCACAGTATGCCTGGAACAAGATGGTCATTGCTGCTAAAAACTGCTGAGACACTCTTCCCGTTCTGGGGATACTGAAGTGAGGTAGTCATTGTGCCTAAAGGAAGACACAGCACAGGTTTAATGCAGTAATTTCTTAATGCTACTTCTTAGGTGATTTCTGAATAGAGTATCCTGAGTGAAGGACACTTTTTTTATCACTTAAATACCACCATTTCACTAAACAGTCCTGCATGGTACTGTCTTACAATTCTACAGTGACCTGAAATTTATGGGTCCAAGAGCTATATACTTTCTAATCGTATATGATATGTATTTCCTGTGCAGAAATTATTGCATGATTTTCACCTTTTAGCTGGGCATAATTTTCAATAAGCAGCTAGTGTGTTTGCTGCATTTTGGTAATTTTCTTGAAACTAAATTGATAATCCCATTAGTAAAATATGTATGCTATTGAAAATCAATTATACAGTATTTTAGTTGTTTTTTTATTATTACAGCAAATTTCTTGTAGTACTATTCACTAATTAATATATACAAACATAACCAATTTACAAACTTCATTCTTTCACACATCAAGAGGGTATTATCCTGTTACTTAACACTAATATTTTTGTGGCTGCTGTCCAGGTCTCCTAGTCATTATCATGGAAGTTCTTCATCAGTTCAGAAGGGACCTTCATCAGGTCCTGGGAATGAAAGTACTGCTGCTGCAGAATCAGATATGTGTGGCGTAATTTATGCAGGATTTTGACCTGTAGGAATAGGTGTCATTGATGTAGTATTTCTGTGAGTGGATACAGCCTGAAAAATGAGTCTGTTTGTCGATGCAAAATGCTGCTAAAAAGCAGCTCTTTCTGTTTCATGAGAGACTGTTCTTTCTCACACAAGTTATCAGTAATATTCTCAAAGCTAAGAACACCTGTAGCCTTGCTAGAGATTGTTTATTATAGAAGTAGAAAAAATATTTTTAAGAATGAATGCTTTAAGAATTCAGCCTATCACCCCAAAGAGGTGGCTATGCAATTGACCAATTACTCTATGAGAAATGAAACCTATAAAAGAAGTTGTAATTAATTAAATAAATCACTACTCTGTTGCAAGAATCCAAGACTGCTGCCTGCTCTCTCCTTCTCCGGGACCATGGGAAAATCGACATCTGTTAACTATCCATCACAGTTGTGTCCAAAGCTTATGGAGCCAAAGCAGAGAACAAGCAGAGTGGCCAAGGGAAAGTAAGGGCACCAATGTCTTATTTGTGAGCTAAGCAATGTCTGATAGTACAGAAAGGACACAGGTTTACAAGTAGTTTTAAAATTTGAGCTAGAAATTTATATAACTGCTAGATATGTCTGAAATGATTACTGACTTTCTGCTCTGATATTTAAGAATATGCTGAGCTTTCTATGTTGATTAGTCCCTCTAAGACTAGTTTTAACATACTTTTATGTGGTTTGATATTTTTATTTGTTATTTATATATTTACAACATCATTTTTTGTCCAATGTAATCTGAGTAAATTAAATTATGGTTAACCTAAATTATTTAATGATTGTTGTATGAATAATAAGACCACACACAGGTCCAGGTAAAACAGGTGGGATTGTTGAGAGAAAGATATAAGACAATCAAAAAACACTGCTCCTGTATTCTTAAGTACAAGTTTCCTCACTTGTAATGATTTAATGAGTTAAAAGAGACTGCCTATAAGAACGGGGAATCAATAGATTTCTTACCTAAATTATCATTGATCCTTTAATACTTACTGATGTTGGTTACTGTAGCTGCTTTGGTTTCACTGCATGACACTGAAAAGCCAGAGCTGAGAATAACATTATGGGGGAACCTAGTATTTTACACAGGAGGAGAGAGGATGAAGGAATGGAATGATGCAGGGGATCACAAGGAACCTGCAGAAGAGAGGAAGGTAAAAATGGAAAGAGAGAAGATTCACAGAAAAGAAATGTATTGCAAGGAGTACTACAGTTGTACATCATGGTTCCCTACTTGAGAATGTTCAGATTTAAAAATTTGACCCTAACAGTTGAGCAGACTCTGTTCTAAGATAACTAAAACTATATTTTCCCTTCATTTACAGCCACTGCCTTGCAATGTTAATTTACCTTATTGTAGTTTTTCAGTCTGGGGTTCAAATTAAGAAACATTTCATTTCATTTTAATTTTCAGCTAATAAAAGACTTGTAAGCACACTATATACTGTATGAATGCTAAAAGTTGTTCCATACAAGCCTTGAAAATAATAAAAGTTCACTCTTACACCAATTGCATCACATGTTTATTTAGGATAACCTCATAGAACTAAATACACACAGAAAACAAAACATCTGTTCTTGTATCTTCCTCCAACATAAAAAAAAACCTACACATAAAGAAGACTTAGCTGGTGAACTTCTTCAAGTAATAAAAGGCCCTTTCATTTAAACCATAATTTAGGCTCAATCACAGGGAGAAAAAAGTGTATTTTTTCCCTGTCATAATAGACAAATGTCTCAACATGAAGCTCTAGACAATGCTGCAGCATTGTCACCCTGGGTTATATAAATAAGGAAATCATAAAATAGAGACATTTCAAACAGATTTCTAACTGTGTTTGATTATGCTTAAATTTAATGGATCTTGACATGATGAGACATGTGAAGAGAGTCTTAAAAGTAACTTGATTAGCATAATGTTTTGGGGGGATATAAAAGAATGTAGCAATGTGAAATTAGACAGAAGTATAGATAGACAAACAGAAGAACATTAAAAAGTACATAATTCATCTGATCTTGATCATGGTTTATATTATCCAGAATAAAGGATTTTTTAGGAAAAAAAATACTTTTAAAAAAACCTCTATGTGGAAATCAAACACAGAAATAAGTCACATTTTTTCATTTTTCCCCTTGGAGTTCCACAAAGAAAGTCAACAAATTTGTACATGGGTACCTTCCAAACATGAGGTCCATGTGTTCATTCTATGCCATGTGAATACACCACTAGTTTTGAAGTATATTTTTACTACACCTTTGCAAAGTAGAGCAAGACTATTATTTCCATATTGAGTGCCATGGAATGAAGCATATTTTTAATTCATGATACTTTGTGAAAACAAAGGTATGGAGTCTTGATTTAAACATAGTATACATGTAAGAGTTATACTTTTGCGGTTAGCCAGCTACAGAGACACAACTTTATTTAAAGCTGAATTTCACACCAGTGCGCTGTGCTTTAAAGCTGAGGCAATTTCTCATAAATTATGGACCACATTGTTCTGTAATAGAGCAGGGAATTGAATTTACATATGACCAAAATCAAATTAACCCAATAACCATTTGCCCCCCCACCCACCTCCTGCCTAGAAATAAAGAAAATGCTCTCCTCTGAGGAGGAGACTGTCCATGCATGTGTGCACGTTGGGGCAAACCTTCAGCTGCTGCTTTCCCTTCCGACTTGAGCACACATCATTGCAGACAGCTCTTTATAAATGTCTGCATGAATGTGTTACAAGTTGGAGCTTTTTAATAAACCTGATGTAAGAAATTTGATTAAATAATAGTTTTAGGTAACTCTGTATCTTCCTTCTTTAAGACGCTGAGTGTGAAAGTCCTCACAGATGTAGCAAAGAACAGGCTTTTGTCTAAAGCTTGGTTCGTTAAGATTCTAGGTGGTCCTGTTTGGCTGGTCCATATTAATTGCAGCAATGACATTTGGGGTCAGGGGATCATGAAACAGCTGGTCTGTATTACTTTGACCTAATCTCAGGTGATGTGGTTTAGGAAAATGTTAATTATATTTTTTCAGTGACTCACATCTTTAATATTAGGGTGATTGATCTTTGTGCACTGTAGACCCTTGCAGCTGTTTCTCATCATAAGGTTCCTTCTCTGTATTCACCATAACACTTAAATACATTCAGTTAAGTTTCATAAATTGTGAGTCCTCAACCAGCAACATGGTATCTCAAACTAAGCAAATATGAAGCATACAGGTACAAAGCTCTGCTGGAAACTCTAGGGACCTTGAAGGAAAAAGAGAGAAGCAAATTATCAGAAAACATTTTTTTCTCATTTCAATCAACCCAAATCCCACCTACTCAGAGATATCAATTAAAGTTTAGAATACATTACCTTTTTAGGCATTTTGCAATAGACAAACCAGTAACTTAAAATATCAGCTAATAATATAAAGATTTGAAGTACATTTAATATATAGCACCTCATTAAATCGAGTCAGTAGTTGGTAGATTACATAGGTACTTTCCAATGAAAAATTATCTGTTTTTCCAAAAGGCAAAATAATTCAGTGTGGAATGCCATATATTATATTCATTACAAATATTTATGTTAATTCAAGAGCATATGAAAAGTGTGGGGAAGCTGGGAACTTGAATTTTGATTTCACAGCACCTGTCACTTAACTGCATTGTAGCCAGCAGCATATCCTTACAGCACTGATCCAATAAAATTCAGTGTCTCTGCAAAGGGGCTCAATGCCAATGGCTGTGAGAACCTCAATTTTATACTTCCTGAGTCTGGCATATTTAAATTTTCATCTATAACACTAGATTAAATTAAATCTTTATGTTGAATATATGCTAAGAAACTAGATTAAGCTCTGAATTCTCTAGTTAACACTCACAAAGGGCTTCTTGTAATAATATGACTTGGATTATTTATCCTGTACACTGTTCATGAAGATAGATGTTCAACATTTCCACCAGAACTCTTTGTCAAAAGTTTATTCTGCCCAGGATAAAGTTCAGCTGTTTTCACAGAAGTTTTTTATTGCAAAGGTCTGAGACCACTTCCCTTATTCCTTTCAGGAATACAATAACAAATGTTTGGAGGGATAGGAATCACATGATGTTCCTGAACATTATCCAATAGATTGTTATTTGCAGAAGAGAGACAGGGTTTTATTACCATTTTGAAAATGTAGTTTCAAAGTTTTAGCTGGGTCTATAGAATTAAACTTTCTTTTTAAGTCTCACTGCACTGAAAGCTCTACATAAATATTAGACAGAGATTTCAAAAATATTTCTTAAATTTATTTTAAACTTTAAATAAATTTTCATTGATATGCATGCCTATTCTGTTCTTTTTCCACACTATTATGTATTGTTAATGACAAAAACAGTCACAGAGGATCAGTAGACTTCTACAACCACAGTTGTATGTGCATGTAATATAACTTACAATAAATTTATCCAGTTAGGGTTTATCTTAGGTATCACACTTAAGCAAGTATGGATAGCAAATTTTAATGTCTGTTCATGATAAACTGATGCTTAAAAAGTAGTTTGAAAAGAATCATTAGGTGACCTTGGCTAAAGAACAGATTGGACTTAACTGTAGTCTACTTAAAGACATTTCCACAGACAAAAATCTTTCTGCAAAGGGAAAGAAAATAATTTCATAGTTCTTTGAGATCTTGTAAATATTCTGCACTTGAAAACTGTAGCTTTTATACCAACATGATTCTTCTCATATGAGATTCTGGTGTTTATGTACATTGTACACTTTTACTTTTGATACTAAAGATTTCAAAAGTTCTAAGGATTCTTTCTTTATGTAGGTGACCTTTCTAATTCAAATATACATATTGCAAAGAACAGCCTACTCAGGGTAGCATTCGTCTGGCAGTTTGTGCTGTAAATTCACCACTTTGCTTGCAGTGAATTAAACTGTAGAGATACCGAATAAAATTAAGAACCACCATATTTCCCGATCAAAGGTTAGTACATGGGTTGCTTTGCATCAAAAATCTCCATAATACTGGTATTGTTCTGCCTTGGGGGAAATGGTGGTTAGAAATAAAAAGAAATGATAATGAGGTCATATCAATCATCTGGTTTGCAACACTCACTCATATCATTTTTACATGCCATTCTTAACAAAAAGAGCAGAGATATTTTTAATTCTTTTTTACTACACCCTGACCAAAACAGAAGATATAAATTGTGATCTTGCCCAGTTCTGAAGCATAATAAAAAAAAACCAGCATTGAAACATGTGGACTGAAAAACCACTGGAATAGAAATATTCAACTATGTCACATACCAGCCTGTGACATTTGAGATTTTATAATAGACACAGGAAAATTTGTTAGCATGCTTCAACGGCAAGAATTGCCTTGATGTAAGACAAGTCGTGGCAGCTGGATGTAGTTATCCTGGAAATTTTGAAAATTTAATTAGTTACAATGAGGTGAAGACAAATTTAATAGGTTAGTTTATGTGCAAAACCTGCAGATTCTAGGTTTATGTCAGAGTACTATGACCTACAGACAATTTACTGCACTTTAATGTAAGAAGAGAAATAGTTTCATTTACTTTAGTTTGCAAGCAACTAATTCAAAATTAAGACTATTATTTTCTCTTTCATTTGCTCCAAGCCTTCCTAACAGGATTACTTCCCTCAGTTAGAGAGATGTTATTCAGTACTGATGAAACAGTTAAGACAATGCGTATTTCACAGCAAAATCCACGGTGATGTGATGATTAAATAAATAGGCTTTCTATTCTCAAAGAATAAATGCATGGCCAGGATCATCTGTGGTGATTGTAACCTCATCCCTTCTTACTGGGTTTGTGTGGCAAGGTTTTGGTAGTGAGGGGGTCTACAGGCGTTGCTTCTGTGGGAAGCTCATAGAGGAACAGATGCCAGCTGGCTCCAAGACAGAGCCACTGCTGGCCGAGGCCGAGCCCAGCAGTGATGGTGGCAGCACTTCTGGGATAATACAGTTAAGAAGGGGAGGCAAAACCTGCACACCACCAAGAGAAGTCAGAGTGAGGAGAGATAGAGAATATGTGAGAGGAACTCTGCAGACAGCCAGATGAGTGAAGGAGAGGGAGAAGGAGCTCCAAGTGCCAAAGCAGAGACTCCCCTGCAGCCCGTGGTGAAGACCATGGTGAGTCAGGCTGTGCCCCTGCAGTCCATGGGGGTCCACAGTGAGTAGAAATCTACCTGTTGATCATGGAGGACCCCACACGGAAACAGGGGGATGCGGCCAAAATAGGCACTAATTTCCCCAAGTCTGTTTTGCCTGTGATGATAACTGTCTCTCGCTCTCCTTACCTTGACCCACAAGCCTTCCCTTATATTATCTTTCCTCTGTGCAGCTGAGGAGGGAAGTGATAGAGAAGCTTTGGTGGGCACCTGGTGTCTAGCTAGGGTCAGGTCAGCTCACCACACCCTTCAAATGCCTCTTTTCTTCATTCTGTTATCTTTCTCTCATATGAAAAAAACATTGAAACCTTTCAGGAGTGAGAATATTTGTCCTCATTTGTTGCTCGTATATAAAATTTCAGCCTTTATAATATCAAGAAAATTATTATTTCTCTTTACTCTCTCTTAAAAGCATCTGTGTTCTGGAAAAGTTTAACAGTGACTTCAGAAACAACTGAATTAATAAGATCCCAGACATCTAAGGTCATGCACATTAAGTTAGTTTGTATTTGATTTTTTGCTTCAGTGCTCCTCTATTCCAGTACTGTTGAAAAGTTATCCAAAATCCTGTATCAGGTCCACACTACTACTGAACAACTTTATGTCCTTCCCCCTTAACTTTTTGAACTCATCAAATTAGAGATCCATTTGCTCATTAGCTCAGATGAATACCATGTTTCTCAACGGACTTAGCAAAGGCTCCTATAAGTGAATTATTTTACGTGCCTTATATAGTCAGTGGTGCGAGAGGCACTCTGTTTTATCAACTGACTCACCCTCTGGGGCTTCTTGTCTCTCACTGTCTATACAGGAACATTGAATAAACATGTTCTCCACTCCTGTATTCTGCTATCATAGTGTGGGCAATTTGTGCCAGCATTCATGCTTTTAAAACAATTTTTAGTGTTTTCAAAATGGCCTCGTTTGTCTGGTCACACTCTCAGTTCCAGAGAGAGCTAGCTGCTGGTTTTCAAATAAAGATTTTGAATATTCCAGTAAATGTCTACTTCAGAGCCTTTTTCCCTTATAATTCAATGACCTAATTTCCTAAGACTGATGGCTACCACTTCCATGCATGTGTTTGTGATTAGATTTTTGGCCTAAACCTCTAGAGAACAGGAAACTTGTATTTGACATCTACATGTAAACAAGAAGCCCTGGGCTGCTTTAGAGCTCTGTCTGGGCAGAGCTTCTAGAGGTAGCGATACTCTCTGCTTCATTTGTCACTGAACAAGGAGGAAAAATGATTAGGCCAGGCTCATTTCCCCTACACGTGTGTAGCAGCTCCAAGCATTTCAGTTAAAGATCTTGCTTGGAGGGGAAAAAATAACTTTATTATGCTCTGCTGACAGAACAGGTGAAAAAAGACTGAACTCAATACTTCAGGGGAAAGAACTCTTTGTGCAGTTTTTCAGTAAAAGGACTCACAATACTGACAAACATGATTTGTGGGTTATTTGGGGGTTTGGCTTTTGCATCTGCTTTTGTGGAGGTTGTGGTTATTTGGGGTTTTTTTATCCCTGGATTGCTAGTAACACTGAACAGTATCCCATTGCAGTTTATTGGAACTACACTAACAAGGTAATTTCTGGTTTTTTTAATTGTTCGGTGGAGTTTTTTTCTTTCTATTTTCGGGAATTTTAAAATCTCATTAATATTTACTGAAAATTTACATAGCACTATATTTATATTGAACTAAACAGGATATTCCAGAAATTAATTTGGCTTCAGATATTCCTGTTCTCTTTTTTGTTAGTCTTTATCTACTAGTAACATGTTGAAGATTTCCATTACAGGAGAATTTTGCAATTTTCTGTGTTGTGGTCCTGCTGTGTGGTAATATGAAAAAGAATAAAAATGTGATGGAAATTAGCTCCTTAGAAATACTTTGCAGTTGATAATCAAACAAATGGAAAGCGTTTAGGGTACATTCACGGCTACCATGCTGCAAGAGGAGTGTAAAAAAAAGTTATTGTTGTATAGTGTTATCCCTAAATACGCATTCAAAGCTTTAGTTCTAGATCTGTTTGACATATTTAGAGCATGTGACAAGATCTTCAAAAATTTTCCACTTTCTCAACTAGCCTTCAACACTTGTGAAATAAACTGACTACAGAGTGCCATGTTAAAGCTCCATTCTCTGCTTTTTTTAACAGTAATATGTTCACAGGGAATAGATTCAAGGCTCTGGACTGAATCAGGCGGACAGAGTCTTGCAATATTATTAGGTAGTGAACATTGTTTGTTTTGGCCTACTTTCTGAAGTCTTTTGTTCTTTTATTGCTCACCTTTTTTTCTATATTTTCAGGGAGAGATTATTTTTCCGAAGTGAAGTCAAGTGACCAAAAATATGGAAGATGGCTGAGGTTAATACTGCTACTTAATTCTAATGAAAAATCATGTCCTTTCATGATCATTGAGCACCTTTATTATCTAAAAATAAAACTGTCCTTTTCACATTTGAGTGGTGTCCTTTTGTTATTTTGCCTAGCCTGTATGTATGTAACACGTATATGTAGTAACCCATTTAAATAAAAACTGATTAGCTAGAATTTTTAAAGATATGTGCAAATGCAAATTTTTTTCATCTAAGGAAGTTCCACTTTTAACAAGTTAATACTGGTTTCACATTCTTGTAGAAGTGGCTACTGTCTCAGGACTTAAGCAGTTGTGGCATATGTATAATTGGTATTTATATTTTTATTGTATTTATAATTAGAGGAAACCTCTCAATGTTTTTTAAAAAATGTATCTGAAGGTGGATTAATTAAGTGATTATATTGCATGTTATGTCTGTGTGTGTGAGGGGACAGCAAAATGTATCACAAAAATGAAATGCTACAGAATCCCAAGCTTGGAAGCAGCTTTTTGTTCTGTTAACTGGGGCAAGGCAGCCTAGACTAGGATTATAACTCCTAAGTACAAAAGAAAAATTTTTGTTCTCTTGATAAATAAATAAGGTTGCATTAAAGTCATAATTGTCTTCAGTAGAAATCACTCTCCTACTCAAATCAAAACAACTCTTGTGATCCAAGTTATGACCTCAGTGCAATGGCCAAGGCAGGAAATAGGCAGAGTGCAGATGAAACACTGGGAAAGGTATGAGAAGTGTTTTTTCTGTAACTTATTGCTACCTTGTGGTTTCTATGAACACATATTAAATGCAGACCTGGTTATCATCACCTGCTGTTAGTTTTCTACTTTTTATTAAGATTACTTTTCTATTATCTGTGTCATAGAACTTGATTTAATTTATTCATTTCACTAAAGTCTTTCATGCTTGGCACCTGCACGAGAATTTATTTTATTTTGTGATTCAGCCAAAATTAATTCCGTGGTTTCCATGAATGAAGCCGAGGAAAGAAACTTTCCTGATCTTTTCCTTGAAAACCCTTGCAAGTCAGATATTTATAAGCAGAAAAGGAGATTTGGCAGCATTTTGTTCATAAAAAAGTCTTCCCATTTCTTTTAAATAGGAAAATTGTTCAAGTAACAGGATTTTAGGAAACGTCACTTTGTACATGCTCACTAGATGTTTCATAATGTTCAATGTTGATTCCATCACTGCTTATATCTCTCGCACCTC
>WEIT01040477.1:2189-12621 GCA_013389985.1 Dryoscopus gambensis | reverse complement strand
GTCTTTCAAACCAAGACAACAGGGTGGGCCAAGCTGTCTGTGAAGGTACCATGCACAGCTCTGCCCTGCTGCTAGATGTACCCACAGCCACACAGGAGCTTTACTCTAAAGACATCCTGCTTATATTAACAGCCACTCATGCATTAGGCAGGAAAAAAGGCCAAATGTCCCTCTAAGACTTGTGTCTAAAGACTAGAAATTGCCAGAGAAATTAGTTACTTCTACTAATCAACTTCAAAAGCCTATTTCAATAAATTGGTTTTAACTTTCCAATCCAAAATGTGTTTATTGTGCTCAGTTAATTATAGGTTAGGGTGGGCTTTCTTCTGAAATATCAATGGACTAAAAGATTATTCATTACACCCAATTAAACGAACATTAGAAAGAAATGCCTCCCTCTTATCACTGAATCATTTCAGGAAAGCTGTATGTTCTGCTATATAGGACAGGCAAGATGATCACAAGGATTATGTAGTCTTGGAGTAATTCATTAGAAGAAACAGGTGCACATCAAAGAGACTGACATGCACAGTTGGGCTGGTGACAGAAACTGGTAACATTAATGGAGAAGGAATTAATGGAGTAAATCCAACATTCGAGCAAGGGGAAGGCAGCAGGACTAGGCCTGTGGTAAAGGGCACTGTGCCCCCTAAGATCCTAAGTCATCCACTTCACGAGCACCGTCTTAGACCAAAGGTCCGTCTACAGTCACCTCCTCTACCCAGATAGGCCCTTCCATCCTTAGGATTTCACAGAAACTTATAAAGTAGGATATATTCAACTATTGGATCATCCTGAACTACAGAGATCATCATCCATCATCATCCATCCTCTAATCAACACCTCTGCCAACCAGGCTCTTCAAGGTGAAATTCCTTCCATTTCCCCCACTAAGAGGGAAGTTGAGTCTGTCTTTGCTGAAGTTGCTGCACCATGAGATAATTGGCCAGTTTTCCCAAGGTAATGAGCCTTAGAATTAATAAAGATAATTTTTGCAGAACCTGTAAGAATTTAATTCACCAGAGTGGAGAGTGGCCCACGTTAATGACACACCACTGACCAAAACATTGGCTGAACTTAACTGTTACACACTCTCCCTTGCTCTCAGCCTGGCTCTGTACTTCCCAGTGAGCAGCAGCACTGAGCATTGTCAGAGCTGCAATTGAATCTGGAAATGGAGAAAGCTATGGGACAGAAAAGAAAGCTAAAGAAACACACAGCTCAATTTCATTGTTAATGGAACATGCACTGCTAAAGCAGCATCTATTTCAGTCTATTCACACAGGAAAGTTGCTAATATAGCAATTTTTGTAGATACAGAATTTCACAACCAGGACATTTGAGTCCCTTTTAAAAATTAGGAGTATGTAAATCCCTTAAAGAAGATAATACAGAGACCAGATTTCATTTACAGGATATATTTTAATTTACTCCTGTGGTGATTTGGATGAATCAAAAGTATCTTAAAATGCCTCTGAAACTCCACTTGCAAACCTCACAGAGTTCAAACCACTTCCCTTTAATACACTGGCCATTGCTCTTCTTTAAATGTCATTATATTTACCATTTCTGCTTTGTTTCCTGTAGCATTAATCTCAGTTATTGACAGTCAGCAGCCAAACTCAAGATGAAAGGAATTTTCTTGCCATGAGTTAATGCATTTCACATCCTGATAATTCTTTCTTCATTCCTGCTGTTTTTAACAAAACTAGCTAAAAGCACCTTTTTTTCCTTTTACTTATAACTGCTGGCTGATAAAACAGAAACACATCCTAGGGGTACTTCATTATGTTATCTGCCCCCAGTTGTTGTTAAGACGATTAATGATTTGTTCACCAAATCTATATAATAATAACAAAAGTTCTTTGATATTCCTAAACAACAGCAATCTCCCTAATTTCTAAAAGCCTAGTGTATAGACATGACTATGCAGACTGCTGTAAAATTGCTTACAAACAAATCCTTAATAAAGGACTACTGAAGAACCACTGATTTATATTTTATCTTACTTGCATTTGGCTATATTACTTCTTGTTTGTTTAAAAGAAGCATTTTTAAATGATGGCTGCAACCCCTAAAGCTCTGTTTAATGAATCTTAAGATATTCAAAGGCACATAAGTACAGCATTTGCTAGTGTTGGCTGTTTGAGCCTCCACTTTCCTTCCTTTGTTTCTTCTATCATCTCAGATCATGGTAAATCAGTAGACAGCAGCATTTTAGGAAGTATCTTAGAATTTCTTAAAATACAGCTACATTTTCATATTTACTGTGCACAAGCTTCCCATCACTCTCCACTTCATGTTTTGGCAGCAGTGCAGATTATACTGAAGAGGAGGAACCTCATTTTTCCCTACAAGATCCGTAGCCTCTGATGTTCCATACCTTCTTTCACCTTGTCAATACTCCCTCTGCTTCATCCTCAGATTTTAACCAAGTTGCCAGAGTCATTGCTATGAATGGGTGGTCTGAGATGCAGGTTGCAGACAGGTAAGCATGGCTATCACTTGCACTGTCATGTGCTGCAGCAAGCAGCCTGCTGCTCCAGGAACTGGCTTGGCTGAGGAGATGGTGTAGCAGTGACCAGCAGAGGCTAAATCATACTGCAGAGAAGTTGTGCACCAGAAAGCTTTGCACCAAGCAAAAAGAGAAAAACCAGTTCTCACCCCAAACAGTTTATTTCTGTAACACAAGAGGTGGATACAAACAGATGGGGAAGGAGGAGGGAATGAGAAGACACTCCGATCAGATCATCAGCACCCAAAGTGCTGTCAAGACTCTGGGAGGCAACCTGCCAAAAACAAACTTTAATGAGATCTGTAAGGGGGTGGTTGTTCATTAATTTTAGACCAAAAAAAAGGGCTTTATTAAGGGCTTACAAATCCAGTTCAGCTCAGAGAAGAAAATGCCATGGTACTGACTAAGAGGAACAGGATTGCCTCTCTGATGTGGGCACCAAGCAGCACCTGTTGGCTTACTGGTGCAGAAAGTTACCATGACAACGCAACCTGCAAACCCAATGCCCACATGCCTCTGCTGGCCTTCTCCAAAGGACTCTGGACAACCCTGATACCTCCTCATCCTCACGTCCACATCTCCTCTGGAAACAAAACAACTACCCAGGCCAGGAGGACATTGCAAAACTACCTGATTTCAAAAGTGTACCACAGACAGCTCTCTGATCGCTGTCCTTTATTCCTGTTGCTGTTCTATAGGCCAGTTCAAACAGCTCCAGGGCGGAAGACTGGGGTTTTGTCACATGATTTTGGGAGTCAAATTAGCCAAATATATCACTGCACTGGATGCCAACTCTCAGTTTGAAAAATGAGGCTTACAAATTTGATTCCCTTCAAGGACTGGAGGCATAATAGATGCCTAGATCTCTTTCAGAAAATGAGATCTGGACTTTATTTTATTTTTAAAGAAAGGTTTCCACTAGGCTTTCAGAAGATCAGGACTTTATAGAATCTGGGATCCTTCAAAAATAGAATCTGTTGATTTAGAATATGAATAAATGTTAAGATACTTTTTCAACTGCAATTTTCAAATATAATTAAGAGAATTTTTATTATAAATCTAGAGAGATAGCTAACTTATTTTTTTTCTGTTCAACACAAGGTCATGGCTACACACCAAGAAGCAAGATAGATTTGGGACACTGTTTGCTTAAGGGCTAATTCTCATTCCAAACAATGATTAACAGGAGATCAAAAAAGGGTGAGATTGAATGGAGTAAAGCAATTAAAAGATAAAATACAAATGGAAAATGAAAATAATTTGTAGCCAAATGTAGCCACACCAAGTGACCAGTGGTTTCAGGGGATTAGACTTTCATGCTAATAATTACATATTAGTAATCAGTAATGGCATATGTTCATTATTCAGCTGAAATGAAATAAGAGAACACACAACTCTCCCACGATGGACATTCAGTTTAGATAAACTGCACTATGCAGAAACTTGGTACCAATGAATGCCCATTTGCAAGGTGGTTTTGCTGCCTTTACTAGCCTGAACATCATTTTCGAACACAGTTAGGATCAAGCATGGTTTGACCTGAGTATTTTCCAGGTCTGAAAATTCTTGGGAAAAAAGATATTTATTAGATGTGGATGTAGATACCCTTTTTTTCATGCAAATTAATTCCTTTTCAAGCCTAGCACACATGCTCAGGTTTACACAGTGCAGCTCAGAGCAATCAGCTCTGTCTTAGGTTCCTTAGTCTCCCATTTTAACAGAAGTGCCCTGGAATTTGCTTTAGAAACCTGTTCCACAGCATGACTTATCAGAAGGTGCTGCAGTTGTGCAGCCATAGATTAACATGGTGTACCCTGTGACTGACACGTTCAATTCTAGATTGACCACAAACAGATGGCTGTTTTCTTCCTTAAACTAAAGATATACTGCATCCTCACCATACTATTCATTCATCCTCTTGACAGCTATGCTCTAGAAAGTGCTGCAGTCAGCTCAGCTGTATCTATTTCACTGGCAATTCCTTCAGGGAAACACCCACACACACAGCTCCAGGCTTCACTGGACCTCACAGACTAAATAAATAAATAAATTTGGATGTTAGATATTTAAAGAAAATAAAAGTACTACAGAAAGTGGTATAAGTGGTTCATCAAACTCACTCCTCTTGTGTCAGAAAAGAATGGGAGGCATCTTTAAACTTGTGTTTGGGAGGGAGTTAAACTACCTGCCAAGACCGTTTGTCACTGAACACCAGAAATACTCCAATTCTACCTGGACAGAAGACTGTGTTGAGCACGGCATTAGTATATCCTGCTTAGAGCAGGAACTAGAAGCAATGGGCCATACTTGGGATGAGACTTGAAATACATCAACATGAGAGATAAAATTGGAAATTTTAAAAATGCCTCTCAGTGCCTCTCACTTCCTCCTGACAGCTGTTTCTTGATACAACTCCAGCTCACTGGGTATCTTGTGGTGCACAGCAAAGAACCAAACGCCACAGAGAACTCAGGCTAGGGGAGAATGAGGGCATCAGGCAGGTACAAACTACAGCTCTTCTGAGCAGAGTTTCTGAACCCACATATTGACTTCTTTCTTAATACATAATTCCTTTATGAAAAAATGTATTAACTGAAAAGTCATCAAATTGGGCCAAGAAAAGGAAAACTATAGAGACAATCCATTCCATCATTAAAAGTCATTTTACAGCAACATAATGTAACACAGAAAGTGTTACAAAAGAGTGCAGATTTGGGGAAAGACTGAGGAGTCTGGTAGAGGAGTATAAAACAGATATATAGATATATATATATATATAGATATATAGATATATATAGATAGATAGATAGATAGATATCTGTCAGCCATTCGGGTAAGTTACCTGTGGTGCCATTTCTTCATAAAGAGTCTCCTATCTTTTCCCTCCATGTCAAACTATACACGTGCCATCTCACCTCTGACCTTGCCTCTTCTCTTCCCCTCAGTCAGTCCTATTCAGAGCCCTCTTCAGAGAGGTGCTCGTGGTGCTTACTAAGCCCATAGCAACTTCTATTTTCTATCCCTTCTTTGCTCTTTCCTTGCNATTCAGTCATTCCCATTTTAAAGCACCTAACCTTCAACTATAATTGGGTCTCCCACTTAATTTCCTAATACACCTCTTGCCTATTTCTATCCCTCATTGGCATTTTTCTAAATTTGTTCTAATGAAGATGAACGACAGTCTTACTCAGGTCTCAGAAACACCACTCTGCTCCCACTGCTGTGTCCAATACTTGCATCATACATGACCATGCTGATACTCTTGAGGTTTCATCTTTTAGCAATCCTTCTTCTCCTCTCACTTTTTGAGGTAAATCTTTGACATTATCTTAGGTGTATTATCCTCACAAATTCTGGCAAGGGTCCACAGACACAACTACTTTGGCCTTCATTTTTCCTTCCCATAGCACTTTCCCAGCTGCAAGCTCACAGTTTGTCAGCAGAGAGGGGATCTGAGTCAGAGATCCATTCCTCTGCTGTTTGGTTCGACAAAAGAAATTTATCTGCATTCAGAAGTCTTTGGCCAGCTTTGACTCTTGTCTGAACACTCTGGCATATTTTATTCAAATCAGCAGAGGGCGATTATACTCAGAAATACAAATCAAGGCTCCTAACTACAGATAAATGGTGTAATGGCAACTTTACAAGATTATAAAAATACCAATAAAAATTTGTTGATGGAATAAGCAGTCGTGTGAATCAGCACCTGAGTGATAGCAAATTTTTAAAAAATCTTGAGTGCTGCTTCCTGCTATGAATAACAGCTAGTAGGTGGGTGCAAGGAAGGACTATTCTCAATGTCTCAATTCCAGCCTAAGCAGCAGACAAAATTATCCAGTGTCTCAATGTACAATTTCCTGTGCATTATATATACAATTATATATACAATATACAATTTCCTGTGCATAATATAAAATCATTGAACAAAATCTTCTCTACTTGACTGTCACTTTAATAAAAATTACAACTTCAGAAAAACCCATCATCTTAATTTGTGCAGAAAACAAGACAAGTCTTAAGACGTGTTTCAGTGGCTTTAACTGAAAGAGCAAAAGCAAAACAAAAAGCATCATGACAGAGTTAAAAGCTGCTCAGGCTATGAAGCTCCTACAATGAGTGTCTCATCCTCACCTAGAGCAGATGTTAACATGTCCATTCTGGGGGATGAGCCCCAAAATCATTGACAACACATCCCTAACCATGGAATGATAGAAAAATAATTTAAGACACTGCTTCTCTGACTCTGCAAAGTAAAGGAAGCTCTCTTTGTTAGACTTAGAAGAAAATACAGATACCTGTACTTTTTTTAAGCACCCCTATATCAAAATCAAGATGAAATATATTTTGTGAAGATCTACAGTGATACAAAACTCTTGTAATCCATTTAGAGATGTTATCAGAGAAAATGGATAACTGAAACTGCACCTCTAGATGTTCTAGAAAGCACCAAGAACAACTAGAAAGTCTGGAAGTGTAGGGTAATATTCTCAAACAATCAGGTTGTAACTCCGAATTAATTCATGGCAAGGTACTGGCCAGCTGTTACTGGGAAGTCGTTCCTCAAAGGGCCTTCCAGAATCCAGTGCATAGGAAAAAAATAACACCTATCTGCATCTTTTGTACAACAAAATGAAACAGCCATCCCAATTTCTCCAAGAGACAGAATGTAACATGAGTACAGGACTGCAAAATATGCATCTTCAAACTCTGATTCATGGGCAGATAGTCCTTTGCAATTTTACCTGGGGATGCACTGTGTGCTTTAGAGATGACACACTGTCAGAACCAGCCTTTCCCACACTGGCACACCTCCTATAGCTACATATGAGCTCAGAGGCTGCACTTTAGCTACTTAAAAGCTCACAACAAAACAATGGCAAGGAGAAATAAATGATTTGTCGAATTTTCTTTTCACTTGCTAGTGCTACAACTGGCAATCACTCCAAACTTGGAAATATTCCTCACTGGCAATAAATCGCAATTTCAGACCAGCTTCACCACTGACATAGCAGAACACTGCTTGCATTTTGGTCTTTTTGGTCAACAGCACATCTTCATTTTCCTCCAAGATATCCCCAAAATACTTCATGCTTTCTTGCCAATGGGATTCTTATGAAAAATAAAAGTAATTTTTACTAGGGTTCCACACTACTCCAGATGTGAAATAAGCCAGGAACTTACATGAGACAAATACAAAACTATGAATTTAATTCATCCACACAACAGAATACCTAGGTATCATTTATGACACATTTAATTGTTACTCACATTATATGAAGCACTAAAGACATTTATAACAGTCACTGATTCATTCATTTTCTTTTAGAGTCAATGCTTAAGATCATGAGAGGTTTGAAAGTGATGCTACCATCAAGATTTTAGGCTGCTTTAGGAATTTGTTTTTCTAGAGAGTAGGCTATGTAAGCCTACACATTCAGTAGAAACTCCCACAAGTCAGGCTTGCATGCAAACTCTGAAAATCATGGTTTTAGAGAGCCTGAAAAAAGTCTGGAGCAGTCACATAGACTCCCATGCTCCATTCATTACTTCATTAGTATCGTAGCCACAGTCTAAGAATTCATACAAAGAAGCTGTCAAAGGAATTTGTGTCAAATATCTCTTCCTTTCTTTTTCCAGCGCTAGGACTCCAAGAGAAAGGACCTGAACCGCATCTGTGATACTTTTCCTGAGAGCTCATTCCTGGTCCCATTTCAAGAGTAAGGTATTTTTAGTTGTCTTCATGGAAGCTGAGCTGGATTCAGTCCACTCTTATTTTCCTCTCCCCTTTGGTCATTTGGCAGCTCACTTAACCTCTCAGAAGCCCCCAGCATGCTGCAGGTGAAGGGGCAATGTTGCCTTTCTGAGTAAAGTCTCTCAACACAACACTCCAATGGACCTGTGAAAACCTGTCTCATCACAAATGGCTCATTCTGTCATGTACCAGAGTGGCATCTCACATTTTAGAATAGAACAGACTGTTGCAGATGGAAGAGACCTACAATGATCATCCAGTCTGACCAATTTAGGGTTGACCAAAAGTTAAAGCATGGTCCAAATGCCTCTGAAACACTGACAGGCTTGGAGAATCAACCACCTCTCTGGGAAGCCTGTTTCAGTTCTTGATTACCCTCTCAGTAAAGAAATGCTTCCTAATCTTGACTGAACTGTATAAACTTGGTGCTGTCCAGAGATTTAAATGTTCTGATATGCTTACACATCTGCTAGCTTTAAAATATATTTTCAAAGACACCTCAAAACATCACCTTCAAATTCAAGATATTTAAAAGGATCATAGCAAATTCAAAAAAATAGGAACACAGAAATGCCACAGGGCAGAACACAGCCATGTCCTCAGCTGCTTGTCTAGGACTTCCTAATAGCAGGAGAAAGGCAAGTCAGAAGTGTAGCAACTCTTCAGCACGTGAAGAACTGAAATGCCTCTCCCTCTGTACCTGAGTTACACTAAGAGGAAGGACTGTTTAAACATCAAAGTTGGCTCAGATGCACAACATTCTGAAAGTGATCTGAGCCCTCTAGTGATGGAGAAAAATAGTGAACTGGCCACGCCTTCGAGTAAGAAAAAGTTTCTTATTAGACTTAAAGATAAAGCAGTGACAACACTTTGCCAGCTCCTTAAGCAAGTTACATCCTGGCATTTTCCTTAAACATAAGGTAACAATACAGCTGAGCCATTCATGAATAGTGCAGAATTTATTAAGTACTCTTCACCCATTTTATTTTGATAATTGACATTTTTTCCTGTATGGGAAATGCTATGAGCCTAGTACTACACTAACTATGAAATCCACTAATAGATTATGAATTGTTAGCTCTTTTCCAATGATATTCTATGTCATCTCCCATGACTGAGCAAAAGTTTTATAAAAGGAGCAAACTAACTGAAGATGAGAGCTGACCACAAAGACTTAAAAACACTGTTAACACATAGATTAACAACCCAATTGTTTCTCTTCACCCCATTTTCCAGCTCATATAACTGACCTTACACTCAGTATTAATCTCAGCCAAAATGAAGCAGGTTGGTTGCATTTTGAATCTTTTGAGCAAACAATCCTTCCTGCACAAGCTTCTATCAATCTTCAGCATTATACATCACCTCAGATAAAAACATACGGTAAAATCTGCTCTGTAGGAAAGACTGTTGGTTTAGGGTGGCCCAGTCAGCATCCATGGGCCCAAATCAGCCTTGGGAGCCCAGCAACTCAGAGGGGCACAGCTGGACACACAGCCTGGCCACCACCAAGCCACAGCAAGCCATGCCTGCCACAGAGACACCTCTGCAGCATCCCATATCCCAGTTACATTTGCAAGTCTGTGGAAGAGTTCCCCAAGAAGACGTTCTAATGCTTGTTAAGTGGTCTCATTTCTCATGGTAACCACCACATCAGGCTTCTGAGAACCATATTTAAGTCTGATGTACAACTTAAGGCCATGATTTTTCCAAAGGTAGGAAAATCCATTTACTTTTACTGCAGAGAGCCCAGCTCATGAATTAGAAAACCCAGCTCCCTTTAGAAAACCTGCTTCTTGAAAAAAAGTTTTCAGATACAGCTCCTCAGTGAAAAACCCTGCCCCATGCCTGGGAAGAGGGTGCATTGTCTCACACCCAGGCCCCCTCTAAGTGCCTCCAAGATTAGTATTAGCTGAAGGCTTTTTAGCAACTCAGTTTTGGAGTCAAGTACCTACTGCTGAAGCATTCCTTTAATCCATCCCAAAGTGATTAGCAGTACACATTTGAAAAGAAGTCAGCAGACTCCCACTGCAGAGAATTCTGAAAATCACTGTGTGAGACCTCAAAAACAGACAAGATAAAAATATTTGAGATAAGGGGGGGGGGGGGGATTTTTTGGACCATCAAACTTGTCTAGGAAAAATTTAATAAATACAGGAAAAAAA
>WEIT01040471.1:14753-32449 GCA_013389985.1 Dryoscopus gambensis | reverse complement strand
GATGGCAGTCCCCACTGCACTGTATTGTTGTAATACAGGCACTGAGACAGGCCTTGGGACTCCAGTAGTTCAGAGGACATCCAAATGCTAGATTTTGTAACGCCTGTGCGGGGGTTGTCAAAGTATCCAAGCCACTTCTTCACAGATGTAATCCAAAATATTCATTTGGTTCTGTTACTCCTCAGATGGCAAATGCCAACTGCTGTTTAAAATTCTAGGCCTAAAATACTGGACACTGATGCAGAGTGCCTGAACTCTGCTGATAGCAGCTACTTAGAAGATATTTGTCAAATACACAGTTTACCTACATCAAAAGTGCCTACAGAGAGGGCAAAAAGTCAGGATGGGAAATTGAAGGTGTGCTCTCCTCCAGAGAGAGCATACCTTCAGCAGAAGCTTGAGCCACTAGTGAGTGGCCAGAGAGATGAGAGCTTTGACTAGATGTAAATCAGCAATGAGTGCAGCTGGAATGCACATCTGGTGCAATTAATGGAAAGAAGGCTAAACCTCTTTCTAGACTCTGCTAGTCAAGGAACTTGAGCCTAGTACTGCCAGGCTCACTTTTGATATACTTCATGATGTGGCTTGGGTCATCCTTAAGTCAATCCTACTGAGGACAGGAAGGAAAGTGCCTCTAACACACTGAAGTATTTTCTGTTGTCAGATGGAGGGATGAACACAGTGATTTTTCATAGCTGATATTTGCTAGATGGTATGCCAAAAATATACATCAGTGGAATCTTAGTGGAACTGGCCCTTTTTAAAAGCAAGAAAACAAGCAGGAGATGACACATGAGATGGAAAAATTTATAGGGCCATTACAATATTTTTGTGTGCACCAAAAAATTACTACCTGGGCTCTCGGCTGTAAATGGCATCCCCAGATTTGATAGATAAGGAATTGGCTGGACAGACATTGCCAGAGAGTTGTGGTCAATGGCTCTGTGTCCGGGTGGAATCTGGTGATGAGTGGTCTCCTTCAGGTCTCTGTCTTGGGACTGGTGCTCTTTAATGTCAGTGACACAGATAATGGGATTGAGTGCATCCTCAGCAAGTTTGTAGATGACACAAAACTGAGTGGTGTGGTTGGCACAACAGAAGGACAGGATGACATCGGGGGAACCTGGACAAACCTGAGAAGTGGGCCCACAAGAGCCTCATGAGCTCTAACAATATCAAGTGCAAGGTGCTGCACCTGAGAGAAGTACTGGGGGGTTCTGGTGGATGAAAAGCTGGACACAAGACAACAGAGTTTACTTGCAGCCCAGGCAGCCAGTGGTATGCTGGGCTACATGAAAAGAGAGGTGGCCAGGAGGTAGAAAGAGAGTGATTCTCCCTCTCTATTCTTCCCTTATGAGACTGCATCTAGATTACTGCATCCAGATCTAAAATCCTCAGCACGAGAAAGACGTGGACCTGCTAGAGGGGGTCCAGAGGAGGCCACAAAGGTGAGTAGAGGGCTGGAGCAGCTCTCCTGTTAAGACAGATGAGAGAGGGGTTTTGTTCTGCCTGGAGGACAGAAGGCTTCAAGGAGACCTCGTGGCCTGCCAGTACTTAAAGGTGACTTGTAAAAAAAGAGGGAGAATGACTTTTTACATGGGCAGACATTGACAAAATAAAGGGAAACAATTCTGAATTTGAAGAGAATAGATTTAGATTAGATGATAGAAAGATACCCTTCAAGAAATCCTTCACTATTAGGGTGGTGAGGCACTGGAACAGGTAGCCCAGAGAAGTTATGGATTCCCCGTCCCTGGAAGTGTGTAAGGTCAGGTTGGATGGAGCTTTGAGCAATCTGATCTAGTGGGTGACATCCCTGCCCATAGCAAGGGGATTAGAATGCTAGATGACTGTTAAGGTCCCTTCCAATCCAAACCATTCCATGATACTATGATATCAAAAACAGCTATCAAAAACTGCTCAGCATTTTCTTATAGAAAAGGAGAGACATCCCTTTCCTTATACTTAAAGTCCTAGCATTCTCAAAGTCCATGCCTTTTGGAATCAAAGACAGTCATCTCTTGAGTTACCCTTCTCTATTTCCCATATAGCTCCTTGTAAGTGCATTAGCAGGAAATCCAGTGGCATGTGCAGAAATAACTTCCAGACTTATGGAAGACAAGTCAATCAGTTGTCCTTTGACATGGAATATTTAGAGTTAGGCAAAACAAAGTCTTTAACAAAAAAATCTACCAACTGTTAGCAAAACAAAAAAAAAATCATGTTAGCTAACTAATATAAGACTATTCATTATAGAGTAGAAATACGTAACTCTTGCAATGGTTTGATTAGATTTACTAATATTTTTAATCAGACGGTGTCTGCTCTGTTCCATTTTCTTGTTGTGTTAAACTGTGTTGACAGCTATGCTACTGAAAGTATTCCAATGCACTGAAAAGATGGGGAAAGGCATAAAAGCTTCCCAAAGAATAACTGAGAATAAATCCTATAAACAAATATAGAAATGAGCTTAAAACCACAAAAATTTATTGGAACTAGTCTTGGCTTTTCCCAAATATTAGGCATATTTAAATCTAAAGTCCTAGCCGTTCTCTGTTTGGAAAAATTGACTTGGAAAAAAAAAGTCATCTGAGAGGTTTAAAATTTGCAAAATGTGTTGATGAAAACATGTTTGTTTTTCTAGTTTTGTTTTAATTTAACTTATCAAATCAAATATAATTCCACTTAGGTTTCTTTAAATCTGAATGCCAAAACAGTATTTTATGTAAACAGCAACATTATTGTTTGAAACATTTTTTCCTCATGAAAACTGTTGGTACCATGCAAGATGTTTTTCTTTTTTTCTGAACAGTCTTACAATGCTATTAATTTTGTCCAGCCTCTGAATTACATGGCTGCTGGATTTTACTGTCAGTCCCCCTAATTCAGGTTTTCTTGCTTCACAGGATTTGATTAACCAAAATAATTATTTTACGTTTATTGTGAAATGTCAAGTCTGGCAAGGGCTGTAGCCTAAGTGAAGAGTAATGCTATCTAAACTTAGGATAGAAGACTGTATGAAACATCTCGATAAAGGAAAAAATAGACTCGGAGTTTGCTTCTGAAATATATTCTCATTTTGGTGTTTATATATAACAGTCATGTTCACCAGAGACAATTTAGAGGATGAGGAGAATACTGGCTCTGCTGTACATGTCATCTTGACAAGGTGTAAAGAGAGTGTCATTTCAAGCTAGCTGTGAAAAGAGCACAGAGCCCTCTTGGAAGTGGTACAAGGAAGGTCTGCATGCTGCACATCAGTCAGTCTTCTTTAGAAACCTTTTATTAGTACCAAGCAATAAACATCATGAGATACAGTTTTGAGTGTTCCTCCCCCTGCTCAGAGCCTCACCAGTAGGAGTAACAATTGTAAGCAGAACGCAGCTGCGTAGCCATTCGGGCCTGACCCTGCAAGGTCTGCTGTTGACTGCAGCCTGTTACTCACCTCACGTAATGTGTAAGGCAGCTTGGGCTGATGCAGCTAATTTACCTGATTTACCCTTTCTGTAGGTGGGAGGAGTGAGCAGTGAGCACCTTGCCAGTGAGACACAGCGACCTTCCAGTTTCTGAGCAGTTTGCTGGAGTTTGTGGCTGGTTAAGTCGGCCTTGGATAACAGTCACCCAATAGACAATATATGCTACTGGCATTCTCTCAGAAGCCAAATCAGATACCTGCTCCTTGTGAAGGACTTGGATTGCAAAACCAGAGCTGTGTTGAATTCAGCATTTGAGTGGATTTGGAATGCTGCTTGGGCAAAAAAAATAGAAAATAACATGACTCATTCTAAGACAGCCATGAAATACAGCAGTGTCAGAATCATAAATTGTTGTCCTTTAATGTATCACCCACCTATCAGAGACAGACTTCTGCCAACAGCTCTGCCAATAAGAGATGGAGTTTTGCATAATTTTTAAGGTGGAACATGCTGGATTTAATTACAGAACTAAAGTGTGTCACTCAAAAAACATCATGGCATTGTTTTAGATTATTTCCACTTCTATTCTCAGCAGCTCTACTGTGGAGCAGTAGCCTTCTTAAATATGTTTTTATGGACATTAGGAGCAATAAAGGAAATCCTGACAACATAGTTTCCAAAGTTACCCAAAAGTCATTACTAAAATGGGACCACCAGCAAAGAGTCAGCATAGAAAAAATAAATCCATGCTTCAAGAAATGTCATGTCTTGACTTCACTCATACAGGATGTTCTCATAAAACCCAGAAAAATAATCTTATTTGTCCTTATTTGCTTAGTTGTCCCCTTTACTGCTTAAAAGTCAATAGATTCATACAACTGATCTCTAGCTGAATCATCCTAGTTACAAGGAGCAACCTGTATTTTGGCTGAGGTAGGTACAAAATATAAGCAGTTAAGGACTGAATGGGATAGATTGTTTTAAGAGGTGTTATATGTGTTCACACAGAAGAAAAAATCCACACATCCTATTCTAGCCTTCTCTAGTCCGTGCGAGGCATGCTAGCAAATGAAGACTGTGATCATTTAGGGCAGCTTAAACTGAACCATATTTTCATAGTGCTTGTGTTGGTTATCACAGTCTCTTAGAAAATATGGTAATTCTGGGAATAACAAGTGATAACTGTAGGAGGGACAATAAAGCAAGCCTGAGAGTTGATGTAAAGATTGCCAACTTCTTAACTTTAAGGATGATATAATTGCTGTCACCACAATCCATCGATGCAAAGAGGCTGGAAGCAAGCTGGCAGAAATACAAGTTTTTCAGAGAGTTGACTGGTGGAGTAATTTATTTAACTGTCCGTTTGAGCAATGTTAGGACTCATATAGGCTTCCCATAGAGCACATACTGAATATCGTCCCTATGAAATACGATGAAGCACAGATCTTTTTGAGCACATTAGCAACTAGATCCAAAACAACAGAGCTATAAATTTACAGTTCCTGTGCATGATCCATTCCCCTCCATCCCCCCATCCCTTTTTTGGCTGTTACTTTTTAAAGCATGAAATATATCCTGTAAAGCAGCCCTTCCTGAAAGAATATATTATCAGTGCTTCTGTGTAGCGGATGGAACTGTCTAAAGATTTCTGTTATGTTTCTAATTTTCCCAGTGTTTTTCAAATTGTTTTGAGAATGAGACAAGTCAAAATAACTTGATCTAGGAAATGGAAAAGGAGGAGCCACAGTTAAGAGCACTACTGCATAGTAAGATTTAAGTGACTGTTAGGATTTTCAGTGTCTTAAAAATTGTAATGGGATGTTGGCTGAAGTGCTTTGGATGCAAGGAAGACTGTAAATACTTCAATTGCCAAATTTAAGCTTCTTCATTTCTATCTGTAATACAAAATCACCTAAGGAAAATGAAAGTTCTGATGACAGGTGCCTCCTTAAGTATATCATTTAAGAAGCATTGAATAAGATGTGGTGCTATCATCTTGTTGTATCACCACTGACATGGCTTAGAGAATTTGGTTATTCTAACACAGTGAGGTGAGGTGTTATTTTACACAATATATGGGACTGGCAGGGTGCAGTGAAACAGACATTTTTAATTCCCTTTTTTTCCTCATTTATTTGGGGGAGAAAAAAAATTGTAGCAAATACCCTAGAAAAATATCATAGGAAAAAATTACCTCTCTCTTATACTATGTAGGAGAGCTTACGTTCCTGTAAGCAGCCTGAGAAAGCGGGAAGAACTTCTGTCTATTGGATCTCCAGAGATTGCCAGTTCTATTCTACTCCCAGCAGAGTTTTCAGGAGGTTATAAGCAATACAACAGATTTTTAAGTAAGAAAGCATTAAAAGAATTCTCTTTGAACCTTGCTGCCTTAGACAGAACCTGCCTCCTTTGGCTGGGAATGTGGTTCCATTTTCTTGGCAGTAGGTATGAAGACCATGGAGCTTTTGGAGCATTGGGGAAACTACAGCCTTATTCCAAAAGCTGCAGAGATAGTATGGCAAAGCTATAACTTCTCATGTCCCTTAGAGAAACTGATTGTTGAACAGACCTGACGTTGATGCATCTGGGAAAGGAGTCTGACAAGGAGCCTGCAGGAAAATACATGGGATTTGTACCTGTCTGAAAGGACAGGTGGCCATCTGACTCAAGCTCCTCCATGTCACAGGCAATGGGGACACTGCCTCACACAGTTCAGTAGTTAAAGTTTCGAAAACAAGCCATGTGATTCAAGTCAGGAGATATTCTGATTTGTTGAGTGTATTGCAAAAATTATCCAGTAGGAACTGGCCTGAAATTGGCTCATCTATCATTCAATATGTAGCAATTCTTTTGCATTATGATTCGTGCTGTCATCATAATTGCTGTAGCTATCAACTGATAGCTGACAGTGGGAGCCAGCCTAAATCTCAGGGTAAACAGGGAGGGTAAACATTACTTTCAAAGGAGTTATGCCTGCTCCATTCCACCAATTAATTTAATTAACTTCATGAAATGCCACATGCTATTCTTTGTTGTGTTCTGTTGTCGAGGGAAGATGGGGATTTAAAGGGATGTGCAAGTCTTTCCTCCTGTTATGTGGCATAAATCAACAAGTCCTGTGCTCCAAGGGAGAAAATAGACTCCTACAGTGAAATCCTCGTTAGTGCTAGGACCTCTGCTTTGATGAGCTTAAGTCTCACCCTCTAACTTTCAGAATTAGCAACCAAAGTATGAATGAATTTCTAAGCTGACAGTAAGGATAATCAGTTACAACTAAGAGCTGCTGAATCTTTGCATTTGTGTTGAACGAACTCAGACAATTGCTTCAGCAAAAAACCATAAAATTACACTTCTCAAGGGTCCACTATTTGAACATATATCCAGTGTTTACAGTGTTTTCTTACTGTGCTCCCTTTTTGCACACGAAACCTGTGTTCTCTGTGGGAAGAATTTTTGAAAGACCAAAGAATGCAGGATCAGGTAGAAGTTAGGCATGGACATACTGGCTGTGTTTTCAGAATAGGGTATATCATTCCCTTGCTAGTTTCCCGTAATTCCTGGCTCAGAGAGTACGCTTTATTCAGAGAAAGCAGTGTAGCTGGTCTATGTCCTTGGGACATAGCCCAGATGTGTGTCGGGGACATGCAGCACGCAGCACTCTGCTGTTTGTTTTCTGAGTGCTTGTATGTCACTGCCCATACATAATTCAGATATAAGTGAAAGCCACTTTCCTGAGCTCCCTTGTTGATCCATAGGGTCTTTTTAACTTTGTAGAAGCTTGCAGTGGCAAAGGGCAGAGGTAGTTAGAAATGCCCTTGTCTGTTCTGTAGGTTGCATCTGCTTAAATTTCAGTTCCTAATCTGACACAGTGTTCTCAGAGCCATATCTTTTAAAACTTTCCAGTAATATTAATAGGCAATGAGGCTAACCTGTGTCAATTTTACATAGAAAAGGATTTTCTTAGCTGAACTTTTAAGTATATACAGCACCGTTTTCTATTGATTATCTCTGTAGCATATTTGTTGTATAAGAATGATGTCTTTTCATTCCTCCCACTGCTTCCTTTCATTCTTTGCTAGTCTACATGATGATTTTGGAGGATGAATGAAGAAGCTCTGTCTGAGCTCTTAATGAAAGCTCCCTTTATGTCTTGTCTTCTACTCTCAAAGTAACTTTCCGATAACTTTGTTTGTTAGAGAGGATAAACTGTTTGCTTCAACTTTGGTTTAATTATGATACTGAACTGTAAAAAAAAAAAACCTTAATGAGAAAGCACTTGGGATTGCTTTGTACATAAAATCTAGGAAAAAGTTTATGGGCAGAATATTTGCAAAAATGAGCAAAGTTGGGAAAAACTAATTCCATTTGGTTCTGGTTTTAAATAGCCAATCTTATTTATGGTTTTATTTTTTGATTGCTTGTTTGTGAAGCTGGACATAAGAAATCCAGTCACAACGGAATCCTCTGGTGTGCTTGGTGCATATGTGTAAAATCACAGAACCACAGATTAACCTGAGTTGGAAGAGACCCACAAGAATCATCAAGTAGAACTCTGAAGTGAATGGCTACTATGGGGATTGAACCCCAATCTTGGTGTTACTAGCACTGTGTTCTAACTTAGATGATGATGATCCCTGCCACTACCAGTCTAAATTTAAACCTATCCTCTGTCTGGATATCTCTCAGTATTGTGTCATTTTTCAACAGAGACCTTGTTGAAATGGAAAGACTTTGGACATTAGTTTAGGGTGTCTGAAGGTCCCAGATGCAGTATGTGTGATCAGTCCATGGGGCATGTGGAGAGCACAGGAAGGTACAGGCTGCTGGTCCGCATTTGTCTGGTAAACTGAGCTCAAATCACTGATGCAGTGCATTAGGGATAGGTATTTTGGAAGTGTTTTGCATGCACCACTAAGTGCAAAAATAAACATTCGAACCTGTGGAGCTGACATCTAAGACACCACATCAACAACTGAAGCACAAAGAGTGACTTGCTACAGGCAGTTCAGAAAGAATCTTCATCTAGTCAAATGGTGAAATTTATTCATGAGCTGAGAAACAACATAGTGTTTTGAGAATTGTTTGAACACTATTCAGAGGATTGAAGTGATGCATATGCCTTATGCTGGTCTTCCACAGGGGAATGATATTCATCCAATGTGAATACTTTTGAATGGAGAATGAATATTTAAACCACATGGAGACAACTGATGAATAGAAAAAAAGGATAAATTATCAAATTAATTAATATTAGTAGTGAGTGCTTACAAATAGTGCTCATCAAGGACTAGACCTTTTGTTGCTCTGACTGGGTGGGCCCTTGCTGGTTTGAATTATCTTTGTAAGAAAATGATCATCAAAGAAGGCAAAACATATTTTAAGAAACTCTTTTAATACAGCATAACTCAGAACAAAATATACTATTGTTTAATAAAGCTATCATAGGCACAATTCAGAATTTATAGAACTTAGCCTATTGGCTTGAAAGCAGAACAATATCCTATTCCAGTAAATTTCTTTTACTTATTATGAGGAGTTTTATTCAAATATAATGCATTTGTTTGTAATAACCTGGAACATAAGTGGCCTATAAAAGTGGAAGAGAGAGCAGCAAGCCAAATGCTAATGCTTAAATTCTGTGAAGAAGTACTGAACAACATATTTATTTGGTTTTTATCAGTACCATTATTAACTCTTAGATGTAAAACATACAGAAAACCATGTTCTACACTGTTTCTAAAAGATTTTGGTACTTCCATATGTACTCTTTCTGAATGTTACACAACCCTCTCAATTTTAATCACTTTCAACTTCTTTAATGTATGACATTCTCACTTGTAAATTTTGAGATTTAGTGTAATGCCTGAAGTCAATAAAGAGGAGCTTTTGGGATATTCTAAATAATTGTAAATATTTTAAAATTTCTTGATGAAAAACTTAAAAAATATGTATGCATTTTAAGAACAAAGCATATATCATTTTCAACTATAACCAAAAGCTTCTGCAGTGAAATATTCAACCATTAACTCTAATAATTTCAATTTCAAGATTTGTGTTGTTTCATTGAAAAAAACCTTGCACTTGCAGATTGTAAATTTTTACATTTTAGAAAAGATTTTTAAGTATGTAAGTGTCCTCAGATAGTTAGAACATTGCCTAAAAGGAAGCCTGCAATCTTTGGTTTTATGAACCTCACCCAAAAAAAAGCATTTCCAGATGGAAGTATTATGCTTATTTGACTGAATTTTTCACTAAATGAAGTTAATTGCCCCCTGTCCTTGTCTCTTCTCTAGGTTTCCCAGCTTTAGTTTTGGTCTGTCTTCCTTAGCTGACACCTTGTTGAATACAACTTGGTTTCACTGTATTGTTTATCTTATGTTTACATGATCTGTACTAACATCACAGTTTTCAGGTGTGTCTGCTACTGTCCCAGCTTTATTCCCACTGAAGTCACCAATTCCCCTTTCTCCCAGCCCTGATGTCAATGGCAGCAGTTAAGCCATTATCAAATACAGTGAGAAAATTTGGTGTCTATCAACTCTACACAGTCAGAATAGTGATCCTATCTGTGATATATCCTAAAGCAATCTTACTTGAGTTCAGTATAAATTGAAACTCTAATTTATGTATCTGCTTTCTTCCCAGTCTCAGGCCAACTGGCTGAGACAAGATCTTGCCTCTAAATAATTTTATTTTTCTAAAACAATTTCCTTACACCTAGATTTTGAGTTTTAATACAAGCTTTGGTTTCAAAATTTATCAGTATCTATTGGCATCATTAGCACTTTGGATTTCTTCGCAATAGAAATAAAATCTATGCAAAATGTATCTTCTCAATCACAGAAGAGACTCTGACCTGTGCACTAAGAAAAGTTCACATGCTGTGTTCTAGAGGACGTAGGATACATACACATTGCAAATAACAGAGTCAGAGATAAAAAATGTCCTCTGAAGCAGCTGTAGCCTCTCCAGTAGTCTGGAAGGTGATGCAGAACTGAAGAGGCTGGAAATGTTTGATTTTAAACTTCTCAGGGAAGAAAGCCTGGGAGCTAGCAGGGAAGTAACAGCTAGTGTGTGGATTCAAAGTTCCTGAAGGGACCATCATACATAAAAGCAGAAACTGGAACCAGAAGGTAGTGAAGGTTGGCGTCCTCTCCTCTACTTCCCTCCCACTGGCTGGGGGTAGCCCTGCCCCAAAGGCCCGCTGCAACCTCCTCACCCAGCTCAGGGATGTGGTAGCATTTGGCTCTCCTCAGGAGATAGAGTATGTCCTCCCTTCACTTCACATGATTCTTTTTATTAACCTGCTTCTGTTTTGCTCTTTTTCATCTTACTTGCTGACTTCATTCTTCAAAATTTATTTTTAATGTTCTACATTTTAATGCATTGATCTTCCGCATGTTAACCTGAGTTGGAATTTTTGGCTCTTCTTCCTTATTTGGAAAAGGTAGCATAGTAGGTCTCTGATAAGCTGATAGCCATCTGCCCTGAGTCAGCGATGTGATATTAATTAACCTGTGTTACGCAATGATTACCTATATCAGTACCACATAAGTCACTCTTCCACAAATAGTGCAGACTCTCACCTGGTTCTTAGCTTAGAGCTTTCTGTCATTTCATACTCTTCTGTGGGGTTTTGGCTGGTTCTCGTTTTGACACATCACTCAGATATACCTTTTAATTGTCTTCCTAATCATTCCATTGCTTGAAAAAGTAAAAAAAACAAGCTTATTCAGCTAAACTTCTAAATGTCCATGATGCAACAGATATAGCTTTCTCAAACAGTTATAGAAATCTTCTTTTCTTGTAAATTGCATTATGATGGCTTTGAAATCCAAAGGAAATAATTAAAAAGTGGTGAGAGCATTTGTTGCAAGCCCATCTTTAACATATTAAAATCACTCCTGAAACAATACTGGCTATGGACAAAAGGTAGTGTTTCAAGAAGAAAATACAGAAGAAAATAAAGAGTTGGCCTGCCACTCCCAACACATGCATGCACAGCCTGCCACAACATTTTTGTAGATTGTCCCATTTTTAAATCACCAGGATGCAAAATAGACACTTGTTTTATTTTCCACATTTAAAGGAGCTAGATGAGGTCAGAGATCCCCTTGTTAAAAATTATTCTAAAATGAAGTGGACTCAGCAGAAAGGTGAATTCAACCTTGAGCATCACTAATTCATAGATCAGTTTACTGATGGTGGATATGGGGAAATATTTTATCCCTAGCTTTTTCTTTGCGATTTTCTATTAGTATAGGAACATACATATGAATGTGTGTGTGGAAAGAAAGCATTTTTCCCTATGTGCAGAGGCACACTTTCCTAATGCAGTGTGCTACAATCGTAGCTCAGAGCTACGTGCTCAGACTTTCATATATGGGTTTATTAGCTGGAAGCTAATAGTGCCGTAGCTGGAAGACAGTCTATGGCACTGAAATACAGAAAAAGATCTCTTCCAGTGTAAGAGTAAACCTATTCTTAATGATTTTTCTATTAGTATCTGTGCCTAGTGAGATATCTTCTGGCCTGATTTAAAAATCAAGGAGGTTCTGACAAGGTGAGAAAAAATATTTATAGATACGGAATACTAACTGTGGACAGTAGTTTGGTATTTCAGTCCTGATGGGAGAATTATAAAGGTTTGTAACTCACAAGTGGTAAAGCAAGAAGTACTGTAAAATACAAAAATCCTATTATGCATATCTGAGCAGAAAAGTGCTTTATTAGCAGCTCACATAAATTTCTGGACTCCATCTCTTAATGCTTTAAGTGCATGAATTAATTTTTACCCTTTTTTATGTGTTTTTTTATATTTGACTAGTATTGAAGGCAAGGTAAGGAAAAAAACCAGCTGCCACAGTGAGGCATATCACTGCCTGTGTTAGTGTTTGGCTTTTTCTGTGATTTGCAGAAGAAAGATTACCTGTTTTGTCTATTTACTCATCTTGAGTTGCTGGAGAGGTTTTTGTTTGTTTGTGGAGTTGGTTTTTTGCCTTTTACCCTGTGGGGGTGTGAGATCACAGATATCTAATCCATTTTAAAGAACTTAACTTCTTAATGATATTTTCCACTGACTCCTAAAAAGCATCTGCAGATTAAGAAAACCCTTGAGTTGCCTGAGAAGGAGGACATTTTAATTTTTGTCTTAATGCAGCCATGTACTCTCTAACTGAGCCTATATCTCTTTATATGATGCCATTTCAAAGACATGAACAAGGTCTGCAGTTGTGATCCTATTGCCTTTAGGTGCACTTGCAGCTCTGAATGGGGTGGCCACTCCCCACAGATACAGACCTGGTCCGTGCTGAAGTTTGCAATTGCCTTCATTTCTGAAGGCAACCTGTATCTACACTTCCAGATGCATAGAATATTTTTTAAGTTTTAAGTTGGGTGGAAAAAGAAATAAAAGAAAAAAATGTGAAGCAGAAAAATCCTGGACTCTTAGGTTATGTGTTTAAAACCAACCATCAACTGTTCTCTTCTTTCCCTCTCCTTCACCCTTCCTCAGTCAATAGTTTTGGATCCCATGTAAATGCAACAGACAGACATGACTGATTTAGACAGGGAAAAATGTGGAGGACTTGCTCTATAATTTACTTTAAAGCAAAAAAAAGTGCCAAAAATAATATTAGAGTATCCAAGATACTTTCTCAAAGGGCTATACTTGCACAGTAATTAATGCATGGGTAAAAAAAAAAGGGGATTTTTTACAGAACTGGCTGATATTTTCACATATTCCACACATAATGAGTTCTCTGAAATCTTAAAGAATACAGTATAGGTCACGTTACACTGCTAAAAACATGCATATGAACTTTACTAAGGCAGTTATTAAGACTCTATCACATATCATCTCACCATTTTGAGTTATGTTGTTGGTTGTGACTGTAAATGCTCATATATTGTTGTGAACACAATTTCGATTTCACATGCTACTCTTTGTAATCATACCCAACTGAAAACAGGGAAACTTACCTGCCAGGTACACAATGGAATATATTACAGTTTCTATATAGATTCTAGATAGAAACTATTCTGTAGATTCCTGTAATTAATGTAAGAGTTTTTCTGCTCATGACTATTTTATCTGTGCTATTCTGCTGTGGTAATCCCCAAGCAATGGTATAAACACAGAAAGGATCTTATAGTCATGAAATATAGCTCTCCAATAAGCGTTTATGGATAATTAATCATATTAGCAGACAATACCGTATTTCATTACCTTCTGCATGTATTCAGTTGGGTAGAGTCTAGATTGAGATTTTACAGTACTAAAAAGAAAAAAACAACAACAACAACAAAAAACCCAAAGAAAAACCCCAAAAAAGCCCCCAAACAAACAAACAAAACCAGATCAACCGAACCAAACCAAAACCCCAAAACCACCAACCAACCAAAAAAAATAAAACCCAAAAACCAAATGAAAGAGGAATATTCACTTTTCAGACGAATACTGATGTGAGAGGACTTAACGAATTCACAAGATGAGATAGGCTGCACATATCAAGTACTGCATTACAGAAAATCAAATCTTATTTTCTTTTAGAGAATATATTCTGATTAGAGATCATCCTACATAATCTCTATTGTTTTGAGAGTTTGGACAGTGGTCTCAGACCCATTGTATGATTTTTTTGGTTAGCCTGTGCATGGCCTAGGTGTTGGCCTTGATGATCCTTTGGTTCCCTTCTGTCTCAGGTGTTCTATTATTCTATGATTCTCTGATAATGAAGCCCATAACTGAGATGGACTGAGAAAGACACTATAGCTTTTGCTGCTGTACACAAAAAGAGATTCAGATTTGGTGAAGACAGGAGAATAGGATGGAAAAAAGTGGGGTAATGGTGTCTGTGGATGGATAGCTAGTCAGAAGAATTTCAAGGAGGGTCAACATGTTCTCCCCCTTGCTACCTAAAGGAATTTTGTTTCATCAGCAGTGATATCCAAGGATTGTTGTCATTGTGGGTAGTGTTCGACATACTCCTGATTTTTTGCTCTCCTCTTAACTGTCCTAATGTCAGGAAATAAGTAAAATACTAAAGGTAACTGTTGGTGAAAGCACTGTTATGAGCAGGATCCAGCTTTGGACACCCTTTATTGGGAGTTTTTCATTGCTAAATGCAGATTCCTGATTAGATGTTTGTCAGAAAGAAAGACATCTCTTTAGATATTTCCGGCTGTTTTGTTACTTTGTCTTTTGAAATTTTTCTGAATTGAAGAAAGGATTGTACTAGACTGACCTTAATCCATCTCCCCACTCCCCCCAAAAAGGTGGTGCATAGAGGAATTGCAAAATATTGGCATTATCCATTTATCTTTAAATTCCATGTTTCTACAAAATGTACCAATTTTTCTAGAAGACTAAAAATGTACTGTGCAGGTAAATAAACAGAGTTTTGATTGAACTTCTTCAATTTCCTACATATTTGAGAGTTGCTTAGTAGATTTCTTATTTGATTTCTGCTGCTACTTGAGATGTTTGGCCATACAGAATCTGAGAACATGTTTTTCTCAGTTAGGAATAAGCAACTGTGACAAGAATAAATACATTCATATCTTACATCAAGGAATTGGTGGGCTATTTTCTGTAACTATTTTTACTGTGATATTTTTTTCTATAATAAGTTTGCTGACAAGTTATTTTTCCCCACAGGAGTAGTAGACTCTGGGAAGTTAGAGATGGAAAAGTCCTATTGGGTCATATTGTCAATTTTCCTGTCAACACAAGAATGCTCCTTGCAAAGAGGTTTTCTGCAGTATATCTGTCTGCTGATCCATATGAAAAGAGTCAAGAGTATGCATTTTCTGATATAATAACAGCAATGAGAAATGAGGAGCTGCTATTTATAGTCTTTTTTTTGAGGCAAGGTGTTCAGAACAAGCTGGAAAGAAATTCAAGGCAGTTCTTTACAAAGTAAAAAATTCTTAAAGGTGAAGTAGAAGTAAAGAGTGAATTTTACTAACTTTATCAGGAATTAGACACTTTTGGTAATGATACTTTGTTATTTTTGTTTGCAAAAAGTGCTGTACATACAAAATGTCCACATTGGGCCCCATTCCTCTGGCCATTGTTCACAAAAACTATCCTTACTTAGGACATACCACAGATTGCATCGAGGCTTGTCATAGGAGTAGGAACTGTTTTTACAAGTAATAGTTTTCAACAATGATTATATAAGCTGTGGGGGGAAAAATGCAGTATGGAGAGCTGGGTAGCAAATATATATTCTGGGAAAATTTTCATGTCATAAAAAATGTTCCTGTTGCATGGTGGGGGGTGGGGCAGGAAACATCTTTAAAAGTTTTCCATCTTGCAAAGAAGGTGTGGGTCTACTTGTTGACTAGCACAAACATGCAGATCAGCCAACTCCCCTGTGCTTGGGGCACATATCCAGCTCTGTACTGTCTTTCACTAGCTTCATGATGGCTCTTTCAGGGTAGAGCTCTCCTAGGCTCCTTCTTGCAGCTATGGGAGCTCTTTCTTGGCTTGGTTTTATTTTTTTAACGTTAAATCGGACAGCTGCAGTGAGAGTGAGTGCCCATAACATGGCCTTGTTTTAAGAGTTTTACATAGTACGTGAGCAACTATCTGAAAAAGAGTTCTGAAGTCAGGTCTCACATCTCCAGAAACCACCTGTGAGCTGTTGGCTGTCCTTGATCTTCACAGTTTCACACTGGGACTTCAAGGCTATTTTTCCTTAGAAAATCCCATGAGAACTGGTCCCACAGTGTTTCAGCTTCAATGAACTTACTCCATTTTTTTCCATTATAATCTGTTATATTAAAACGTTTGCCACTATCTATTTCTCCAGACTGCCAAGCCATACTATCTTATAATACAATAAAAGGGTTTTCTAAAAAGGAAGGCAAACTACATACTACTGTTTTTGTTTGTTCAAAAAGGCAAATTCTGCAACACTAAGAGACATCAAAAATACCAAGCAGGTCTTTCCTGACACTGTCCCTTTTCTCAGGTGGTATTTCTGAGTATTAAAATATGTCAGTTTATATTATTTATTAGGAGGAAAAGGAGTATTTAACTCTGCAGTGACTAGCTGTGCTCTCCTGGCAAAAAGTAACAAAATTATGGATCTGGTTGCTTCAGAGAGTTGTCTCTGAATGTATTCCAAGAGCAATGTTATAGATAATCATGTCATAACAGGTTTTTTCCATACATATTTACCACTACGTGGTACTTCTAAAACAGATTAGGTAAAAAATACATATATCAGACTGAAACCAATTGCTGCACTTCTTCATTACTGTAATCTTATTCCTGAGTGTAAATACCTTTGGTTGCATCCTGTTTACAACCCACTGAATAAATACTAAATTGCTTTGATTTGCTGACCTTATTTGGTTAAGAAGACCAATGTATTATGGCATCATTCACAATACCATTTTTTTAAGTCCTTTTAATAAAATAAATAATTTTGTTTTATTGGTTATATTTCTTAGTATTAGCTTCTATTGTTTGCAATGGAGTTTGCACTATAATGTTCAGTGTGGCATTGAAATATGTGTGGAATAACTCTTGTTGTTTGTCAGGGCATGGTTTGGTTTTGGTTTTACAATTTGTAAGTACATGACAACATTTATGATAGTATAACATACAGAGTGAAGTTCTGTCCAAGTTCCAAATGAATGAGTATCAAAAGACATAGTGTATGAAAGAGATTGTAATCTTTGTCTGAAACTAGCAGCTGGCTTGGTATGGAAAAAATCCAGAAAACAGTGCAAATATTTGACATATTTATTTCTTGAGTATAGTGTGTCTCAGAACTGATATCTTATAAAGAAGATTGTTGAAAAGAAAGAATTACTAAGTTTTGCCTATGACTTTAATAGTAAGGTTTGGTTTTGGAGTGGGGTTTTTTAGCTTTCACTTGGGGCTTTTAACCACTTTCTATTTTTGAAAGAAGGTTTAAATTCTTGTTCTTGTCTTGCCATGCTGTTTTATCAACAAATATGCATTATGTGCCTCTGACTGCCTATATATTATTCAATTGCTTTGCTTCTGAGATCTCTTAAAAAGCCATCCATAGAGATACATCTAGAAAAGTGGCCTCTTTGCTTGTTTCACTGGTTAGTTTTTCATGCAGAGTCGTTTTTAATTCAGTGGGAATTTCTTATGCTTTAATAAAGAAGCAGTAGCTGCTTTCTTCTAAATAGCAATGCTTGAACATGTGCATACTCATATTCTGGGCATAATTGCATTGTCTTTCAGCATTCCAAAGTACTGGATGACCTAAAATAAATGTGAATCCAGATTTT
>WEIT01040468.1:21308-64000 GCA_013389985.1 Dryoscopus gambensis | reverse complement strand
GAATGTCTGTAACCATGTCATTTACCTATTTGATAGAAAGGTTTCTGCTACTAATAGAATAAACAACCTGTTTGCTCAGAATTTACTTGTATTAACATTTCTGGCAGTGATTTGCTTTTCATGTTTGTTAAAATACAAAGCTGTATATAGGTGCTTCTATGTTTGTACTACAGATTCATTTACTCTGACAGCTGATATATTTGTAATTGTGGTAGAATACTGGCTTCAGTGCTCGGCCCTGCTCCTTTGATATAAGCAGGTGACTCCTAACATTTATTGATGGTTTGGGGGATGGTTTGATGGAAAAAGTTGAATCATTGCAAAGTAATTCCTCAAGTCTTCTGAAGTTTATTATTGACTGCTTTGATCTTTGTTCTGCAGATGTAGAAATAACATTGCCTACAATCTGTAGGTGTTCTCTGTGCTTTTTCAACTAATTGTTTTGTGCATCTGACAAGATGCAAATTTACCCAGATCTGTCTACAAAGAGGCTTCTCTCCTGCCTGCTCTTTTTTGTAGAGAATCAAAAAACGCTATTTTTACCTACTTCTAAAAATTGATTCTGAGTGTGTCTTTTGACATGCTTGCTTGCCTTCACTGGTCCCAGACATCACCAGCTACCTGCCTGTGCTGCAGCATCTATCCTGGCTGGCATGTGGGACAGAGCCAGAAAGGAGAACAGCTCAAGATAGAAAAGAGCGTTCTAAAGTGGGGAACTCCCCTGGCTGTACAGCAGACACGGAGTGTCACATACGGAAGATGCATTTCTCATGCAGTGATTCACAGGCTGGTGGGCCCAGCCTTGTGATTACACAGACATGCTCACTCTACATTTTAAACCAGACAAACCTGGGCATCAGTAGCAGAGCAGTGGCCTGAAAGGGGAAATATGGAGGTGGTCAGCTTGAGGTGAGTTCTGCAATACCATAACTCATATCTGAGCTACTTAATTTTAAAAAGCGCCAATACCCCGGCACTAGACAATGTGATTGATGAGTTTTGAAAGCTAAGGACATGGGATGCTTCTTCCTTACAGATGGACTTGAGGTAAATAGCTTCTCAGCCTCCTCAAGTATCATTTTACCTTTTTATAGGCTGCTCCTCATGCCCTAATACATTTATACAACTCTTATTTGTGAGGAGGATGTTTCTGAATCCTCAGGAGAATTGGAACATCTCATCACTTTTACATCCAAATTTAATTTAATTGCGTTGCTCGTGGTTTTTTTTTTATGTTGGATCCTTTTCAGCAATCCTCTCACTTAACAAAGCTGAATTTCCACTCGAATTTGATGTGAAAAATGCTTGAATAAGGAGTACCATGAAGACTCAATTCTCATCCTTCTAAGTCATTAATAGTTATTAACTTGATTTCCAAAAGTGCTGAGCACCTAAAGCTCTTAGAAGAGATTAGCACAGGAACTGCTGATATTAAATTCCTGCTCTGGAGAGTACACACTCCCTCAAAGTCATTGAGAGGGGCTGGGCATAAGAAAGCCACTTCCACTCGATGCTCCCCTTCCAAAATGCTCAGTGGCATGAGGAAAAGAGATATAAGGACTGTCAAAAGAACAGGTGTGATTTCTTGCATACTGGGAAATCTGCAGAGGGGCTGTCACTCAGGCAGGGTGACTCTCATATCGCTGATGGCACTGCATGCTTCCCTGCACACCGTTCAGAACCTGGTGGCTCCTCATCCCATATTCATGGTAGATCATAGCAGAGCTCAATTCTTAGGGGTTAGGATGCATCTATGCCTTTAAAAATAGGAAATACCAATCCCTAACATGACATTCAGCAGAAATATAGCAGAATACAGGAAGTTTTTTACTGTGTAGCATTTGGCATTGGTACATTCTTCATAAAATATAAAAGTCAAAACTACGGGGTTTGGATGTGTAATAATGTTTATTGCTGCTTATAGCCCGTAGTTGTGTGTTAGAGTTCAAAACTCTTTTCTGGAAGTTTGATGTTATGACAAGACTGCTGGTACTTCTGGCATCCTGACTCTGGAGATATAAATGAACAAAACTCACACTGGTTTTGTTTAGATCACAAAATTCATGTTGAATTCGGCAGTAGCAGAAATTTAGTGTATATCACAGGCTAGCTAAAACAGAAAAGCCAACCTCTTTTTGTTTATTTAACTACAAATTCCATGCTGGATTTCCCTCCTTTTTTGTTGTTTGTTATACCTTTTGCTAGTAATAAAATTGGACCCATAAATAACAACACCCAAAATTTAGTTAATTTCCAAATAATTTTAATATAACTTTCATCAGAAATTTAGTTTTCAGAAGCTTGTTATAATATAAAATGTGTTCACCTAAATAAACATGAACATGTATTCATACGTATGTCTGTGCATATATATGTGCATAAAAGTATATAATGAACTTAGATATTAGGGATTTTTCTTAGAAAAGGATGTCACAATATATTCAAGGTGCAGTAATGTATTACCTTTTTTATTGCTTTAAAAAGTCTTGAATTCTTGTAGAATATGGTTTAGTGGGTCAAACATCCCCTTTCCTCTCATTTATCAGCCTTTTGATCTTGTGTCAGGTCTAAATGTTGGCATGCTCAGGCCATAACAGTGTGCTGCAAGATCACAAAAAGGCATAGTTATATCTTTAAAAAACTTATGGGCATCCTGGTGCTACATCCCAGCATAGCTTAGCAGATGTGGTATTGAGTTCCCCCAAGTCTTCACTACCCCTTTGTCTATTATTTTTTTTATAGTTTTGTTCTGCATTCCTTCCACTCAACCTCAAGTGGATGGAAGCCTGTTAGTTTATTACTTACATATGTCTGCACCCTTTTACCTCAGCAGGGAAAGACAAAATATCGAGGAGAACTGTAGGTTTGGGATGGTCAACTAATCCTTCCCCACCTTGAACTAATCGCCGGGCTGATGTGTTATTGTGCTGAGCTCTGTTCTTCAGTGCATTGCCAGTGGGGTTTCAATTTGTAGAAGCATAAACAGATACTAAAGTAAAAAGAATGGTGCAGTGATTTGTTAGCAGAGTTCAGATCAAATTATCACAGCGGTCCCCTGCTGACAGTCCTAACAATTACCTCCTTTTTCTTGGTCTTTCAAATGTTTTCTGTTTCACTTAGGTCTTGGTAAATAGTGTGTTTCTCACTGTGCTTTATTTATTTACCTACAAAAGGGAAAGAAATTGAAACTTCAGCTTTCATTCACATGTCTCTATGTCTATATATTTTGTCCTGACTTAGATGTGTTAAAACTTTTTGTTTTCATATTTTAAAAAATAAGTATATAGGTAAGGTAACAAAAGATGGCTTCAGCTTTCTACTGCATACCTGCTTTTATAATATCTTCTGCCTCTTTTATAGCTTTGATCATGGCAGTACAGATCTTGAAATTTGAAAACTTTTGAGAAGAGCAGCTATTAAATAGGAAATGAATAGAATGTTGTATACATTAAGCCAATATTAAGAGTTTAAAGAATTTGAGTCGTATTTTGAAATCAAATTGGGTGCATGTCAGTATTCCCTTTTTGCAGAACATAGTCAGTTGATGTTCTGTATAAGTTGTCTAGAATTAACTTAAACATTTGTTTCCACTCTTTTTTTTCTTTCCTATTTTCAACTCTTGACTTTCACTCTTGCATAGTTACATTTGTCTGCTTCTTACAATTCTAGTGGGACTGATTTATCATCATTTGCTAACATATCTGTCTAAAAATCGGAGCTTTGATCAGCTTGTATTTTATAACTTACATCTGTTCTATGTTTAACCTTTTGTAATGCTGTTCCTCAAAAATATTATCTAGTTTAACAAAAGAATCATGTTGGTCTAAGCATTTTGTTAAACCTAAAAGAAAAAGATCCTACATACCTGTCTATTTTGTTGCATTTTTGTTACTGTTCCATAGTCTTTTTTTCATTAAATCTATACATCTGTCATACTAACTTTTCCCTGTGGTTGCTGCTGAATTATAAACTTCACCTTCCTGTTCCTTCTCTACATCTTTTTTCCCGCAGTTCCAGCTTGTGCTTCGCAGCAACACCACCAGCAGCACCACTGCTCTGGCCTGCTGGCTGCTGCAGAATCCAGTTCCAGCTTTTAAAAAAGTAAATGTGGTGATTAAAAGTACTCCCACAGTGGGCGGCAGAGGACAGCAGAAAGCTTCTTGGGTTTGAATAAAATTACTAAAACTAAAAATTATGGCTGGGACTAACTGACATTAGTCCTCCCACCAAGAGGAGTCCTTGCACTGAGACAGATGAATAGTAGGTTTGGTGAAGCACGGAGACACATCTGTATGTTCTGTTGCTACCTCATCTGTCTTCAAGAAAGGAGGTTTCATTTAAAAGGACTTGCCTCCAGACTGGCTCCGTCTTGGGTCAGACTGGGTAATACTGGGACAAGAGGGAGAGATGCGTGAAGAAGCCTTTAGAAAGCTGTCAGCTGTTCCCCAGCTTCTAAATAAATGAACCTAGCCTAGAAGTGAGCAGGCTACTAGAACTGATGAAATAATGAAGTGTTTTTCCTTGGGATTTTTTTGTCATCCTCTGATGTAAGGGGGAAAATCAGCCCTGCTCTGCTTGGCTTCTGAGGGAAGCACAGCCATTGTGTAAGGGCCATCAGCAAGGTGACACTGCCCAGGGGCCTCAGGAGAAATGCTCTTGGTGCCAGAGCACCCTCTGACTTGTTCTGTGCACTAATGTGGCCACACCGGTTGCCTGAAAATACCCTCAGCTGTTCTCCTGCAGCTAAGAAGCTTTTGAAGTCCTTTTGGCTAAGTCCACAGCCACAGATAGAAAATGCAGAAACAGCTTGATCCTGGCTGTACTGGTGTCTGGGTGAATCTGGCCTGAGGACCCAATCAGAGAAGAAATACCCATAGAAATCTAAGTAATCCCAACTCACATGTCTTTCCAAAGCAGTAGACTATTTTAATACAAATGGAAATTTTATTGGCATAGGGGCTAAACTCAGTCTTGGCATAAATGGATTCGGGGGAGCTATACTTGCTTGTAGCAGAGCAAATTTTGGCTTCAGGAGTGAAGTTATAAAGCACTGAGAAGCTATATATTTTGAGCCAGTAAGAACATTACAAAAGACAGAAAGATAACTGGTATGACATCACTTCCTTCTATAAGATTATGAGCTATGGAAAAAGATTCGTTTTGCTGCAAATAGCTTAGCAAACTTAGGCAGGTATGTTGAATGTCTTGAGTGGATCAGTGACAACAAATACACCTGTGCAGTGATTAACTAGAAACAAAAACCCAAAGCATGGCCTGTCAGAAAGTAGCATATACAGTATAACCAGTGTATTTGGAGTATGTTTGCATAAAAGGAAAAAAAAATAAGTAGGATGACAGTCAATAACAGGAGCAGTTAATGAATGAAAAGCAGTGGGAGAGCTGGAATAGAATAATAACATTTACTGCTCTTTGTCACTTGAGCCACTTCTCAAGAAAGGCATGCAGCACTGCCCTGCTTGTAAGTAGGGAGCTGAAGTGGCAAACCCAGAAACTGAATTTATTTTTTCTGGAACCCTTCCAGTACTGTAGGGTACTGTAAGACTAAAGGCAATTGACTATTCTCCTATACCCAAATTCCCCTGCTATAAGTCTACATAGAAGATATTAATCCTGTTTCATTGGTTTTTATCCTGGGAACTTGCAAGATGCTGTTCTGCATGATTTAATCTCAGAAATCATCCACTCTTGCCAAAATGTTAAAATTTGCACAGGGAAATTCTTCTATGGAGTTCTTGTTTACTTTTATACCATTCTTTCTAAAGAGATGTAAATACCAAGATAATTATACCAGACAGAACAGAAACACACTGTTTTCCATTCCCAAACTGGCATTTAAAGGTGTTGAACGTTTTACCTTATCTCTAGTAAGTTGCCTGGCTTAATTATTTTTTTGTTTTGAATGTGCACCAGCTACAGGCAGACAGAACCACATATTCCTCTACAGCCACAGCTGACTTGTGGTTTACATGATGATTTTTAATTTGGTAGCATACCTTCATATACAACCCCTTTGAAGAAGGCAATAGAGAAGAACTGGCTAAAAGTTACAGAATGTATCTTTTGCTCAAAGAGCTCACAGGACATTATTCTTTGAAAAATGCAGAAGCCTATTAAAGATAAAAAACATAAACAAGTGTAAGGCACTTCTTAAAGTCTTTGACAAAGGTCTCAGGTGTAGAGAGGTTAAAGCGATATCTTGTTCCTCTAAATATTTCGACAGACTTTTGATTGCATTATCTATTAAAAAAATTGCTTTGAACCTTCCGCCAATGCAGACCACTTGTGCTTTCTCAAACCAACAAAGGTTCGGTCAACAGATAAGAATTTCTGACCGTGGAAGGGCAGCTGCTTTCCTTTCATCTTTCTGCTGGTGTGTATATGAAATGTTTGCTTAGCCTGGCCCTGCTATCATGAGGACTTTTTTTTTCCCTTAATCCTTCCTCTAATTTGAATCCTACACCCAGTCTGCAAATAAGACATGAAGAAAATTTAGATTTCAGCAGTGCAGGGTAATACTGCTGGGTGCTGAGTACTTCAGCCCCAGTTCAGCACAATACCTAGTCTTATCTGACTATACATATGCTTATCTGTAAGCCTAAACTTAAGCATATGATTAAATGCTCTGATTGATTAGGACTAATGATCCACGCTGAAGTACTAAGCCCTGTGAGAGAAGTTTGTTTTACAATTTTGCTGTTGTTTTTCTTCTATTGTTACTTCCAACCAAAGGAGGTAATTAAGGAAGTGTTTAAGAGCAGCAGAGCAATTTCTGTAATTTTTTTTTATCTGATTCTTGAAAATTCACTTGTGACCAGCCTTGTATTTATTAGTCTTTTATTACATATTTTTCTTCAAAAGCAAACATGATCTCTAGCAATTGTACCAATGATATCCAGGTATGTCTCTTCCTTCTCAAGAAGCCTAATCTATGTGCAATGTTAATGAGAAAAATATTAAGACAAAATGCGTAAAATTGCTTTCTAGAAAGGTTCAATCTATATGTAAATGTAGGGTTGAATACAAGAGAACTGGCTAACAGTATCCTGAAGGAAAGATGGTATTCACGTAGACTGGATCATTATAAATGTATGCTTTCAGATGCTGCCTACTTTAATGTTATATGGCTTCCTAATGAGAAAAAAAAATGTGTTTTGTTTTACTTCCTTCTTGCCTCTTTCAGCCTGTCTCTCTCTCTCACTTTTCATTTTTGCCAGTGAGGCCTGATGGAGTGAGCAGTATCATTAACATGGGAAGTTTGAGTTGTTGATTTTTGTGTGACACCTGGAAAAGATGAGTGTAAGGCACTAACAGGTCACCTAATGATGTACAAGATTTTGACTTCCATAGATGTTTAATAAGGATCTCTTGTCTGCATGCCATATTGCTTGAAACAGCATGAAAATCAAAGCTCAAAGAATACGTTAGAGCAGGGAAAAAACTGTCTTTCCTGCAATATTGCCTTCACAAGCGAGTTTCCTCAGGCAGACTCTGGGCAGGGCACTATCAAGTCCTTCTGTCTGTGCCTTGCAGTGACAGTGCACTGGCTGGTGCTTTGAGCACCAATTCCTCAATACCCAGTTCAGTAGCATCAGACTAGGAGACAGTAACAAAGGATAACAGCTTCTCACCTTTTATCCACGAGGAGAAGGAATTCTTCTGGATGGATTTGTTATGAGCAAAGTGTCTCACTCTCCTGCCTGTGTCATCCTAACCACCACAGTAAAGCTTTTGTGGGACTTTACAAAGAAAGGAATGGAGGGAGTTTGGAGACCTGTGAAGGACAAGGCAGCAGTTGAACCTTGCATTTTCTGAGAGCTGAAGGGATCTATTTACCCTCACAGGATTCCATTAAATTTTCTTAGCATTAAACTGCAAGAATTTTAAGCTACTGCCCTCTGGAAGAGAAGCCATGTGCTTTCATGACACTCAAAACTTTGATCCTAAGTTGCTGTAAAGCTCCAGTTCAGCAAAATGCTTGTGTGTGCTTGATTTTAAATACATGAATACTTACAGTGACAGAATGGTCAAGAGCAGCATGAAGTCTACTTTGCTTCACAGCTAAGCCAGTATGTAACTTACGAGTAGGTTGTATTATCAGTCTAGGGCACCTATTTCTATACAACCCTGCCTCAGAGATGCATTCCCTGGAACTGGTGGGATTTAAGTGCATCCTTAATTTAGGAAGAGCAGGGGAAAGAATTAATATGCTTGATTTATACACAGTTATCTTCTGGTGGCCTAAATAACTTCTCTCATCCTTATTCAAATTCTTAGGCTGTTTAAATGTTTTCCCTTTCCAAGACTTTTCTGGAAACACTCTGCTGTTTCTTTCATAAAGACATTCTGCTGTGCCTTTCAGATATTTTAAACAGCTATGCAATTAATGAATAATGGCAGAGGTCTTCTTTCCTCATCTTTTATTGACTGATGAATTTTTGTGTAAAAACACTAATCTGTTTCTACAGGTTTTTGCGCCAATGTCTTGCACATAAAAGTCTATGTGTGGCTATTTCTCAGATTTATGTAAATTATGAAATCTGAGCTAGTTCTTTCAATATTGAAAATTTGTATTATTCAAAGACAAAATCACTAGCTGGGAGTTCAGAGGGAATGAAGGTCATCTTGTGCTGCTAACTCTGACATCTGTGGATGACCACCTCTGTGATAGACAGGCCTGGGTTTTTTCACAGGGGTAAATTTTGAATAATAGTCTTCATCTGGTACCAATGCAACCAACAAGAGCTTGGTAATTTACTTCAGACCATGCAGAATTAAGAACAATTGAAAAAAATAAATTAGCAAACCCAAATGTTTTAGAATTAAGTCCCTACAAAACAAAACTACTTCACTGGGGTTTTTTGTTGTTGGGGATTTTGTTGGGGTTTATTTAATGACCCTTTGGTACCACTAAGATTTCTCTGTAAAGAAGATAAAAGATCTGCCATGGGTTTCTTTGCTTATTTTCATTAATACTGATTTTTTCATAGGAAAATTAATGTTTTTGTGTTAGATTTATCTGTTGTCAAGGCTACTGTTGATGATATAGCCTGGCTGCTATCTGCCATGTAAGGGGATTCTGCTGTTTATGCGTCAACAGCAACTGTAAGCCCTGTAGCCTGATTTCCTGCATTACACAGGTCACAGAATTTGATGAGGGTCACAGGAGGGACCCCATAATAGCTCTATGTAAACAGAAGTAAAATACCAAGGGGAAAAATTATCATCGAGAGTATTATTCAACAGTGTGTTGAGCTCATGCTGTTGTTTCGATTACTTAACGCATGGTTGTACCAGCAGGCCTGTAGCTCCAATGGCGGTAAACCTTCAGGAAAAGGATTGGATGGGGGTCCCGTCTCTCAAGGGTTTGTAGCTCTCCTTATAAATCCCCACCCACATGGTGGGACACGGTCCATTTAATCACAGTGGGAAAATGTGAAATGCTGCCATTACTACCTCCAGACTTGTTGCATTTACTCACCAAGTCATGCATGCTCTCCCTAAGTGTTAGTGTTTGAAATAAGTTTAATTTCTATGATCACAAGACAGCATTTTGTTACTTTTGCAACATTTCAGCTGCTGAGATGCATTTTGATTATGCTGATCAAAGAGTCATTGAGCATTGGAAGTTCATATTGGCTGTGATTCTGCCTGACGTATTTTGCACTATGCCATGTCTAACTCTTTGTGATGATTAAACATTCATTTGCACCGACCGGGGGTGCCTGACAGTCTTACATCATAAAGCACTTTATTCAGTGCAAATTAGAATTCAGTGCGCTCCTCTGTGGGGGATTTTCCCACTAATGACATATGTAAATAGCACTCATTCATTCTAATATTAAGGGGAAAGGTACAGAAGCATGCAGATCTCCTAATGAATCTGTGTTATACCTCAGATGAAAGGAAAACAAAGTGTTTTTCAGATGTTAATTTTGTTATCTGTGCACACTGTGCTCTCCTCTACTCCCCCAAAGTTGAGATACACAGAATCAGATTTATGGAGCCTTTATGTTCACAAAGCCAGTTTGTCAGAGAGGTACCCATGCATGCACACTTTCCACGACAATATGGAATCCCTTCCTTCCATGAAGAAAAGGAAGAAATACAGCCATATTATTCAAATGCAAACCCTAATATATTGTGCCCTTCTTTGTGTGCATGTAAAACTTTTTCCCTGCTCTTGCTATAGCAACATAACATACAGTTTTAGCTAACAAAGCCTGCTGGCTTCTGTCACTGTGCTATACTTATATTTTTATGGCAGCATACTCATATGCAATGTAAGAGATGGACTCTTCCTTGAGTGGATAGCCCTTGTCATCGACCCTGCCTTGGATTTATTTCATAACATTAATTTGCTCGGTTTTAAGAAAACCACAGCAGAAATATTTGGGTCTTAATGTTTTGTGACTGAGTTTTGTTCATTTTCTCTGGCCTTTCATCCCTGGAGGCCTTTCTTTAGGTTTGTTTTCCCCTGGGCTTCCACAGAGCAAGGGCCCCACAGCAGCATCTCCTGGCTCTCTGCTCAGCCCCATCCGTGCCTGGGCAGCTCCAGATCAGGCCCTCGTCCCATCAGGACTTAACAATGTGTCTGTCAAAGTCAGCAGCAAAACTATTTTGACTGCACTGGGCAAAAATAAGCCCTGCTCCCCCTAATGACTGAGTTGCTCCCCAGCTGTGCTGAGGCAGCCTGAGAGGAGGGGAGACTCCTGAGAGGAGCGGACACTCCTGGCTCTTTTATTTATTTCACCTGAAAAGAGTCTGAGGTGTCTGTGTAAGCTTTGTCATTTCCTCCTTGTGCACTGGCGAAAAGCAGTAAGTTCAGTTTGAATAAAAGATTTTTTTCCTTTCCTTTAGCCAAGATTCAAATATTTGCATTAAAAAAAAAGGAACAACCAGCAGTTTAGTGCTGTTTTAACCACTGTAGGCAGAATAGTTGTGAAGGATACTCTTTTATTTTTTGCTGTGAGGAATGAGTGGTGTTCCTTCAAATTTGTGTTGAGCTGAACTCGATGCAGACGTTGGCTGTAAGTGGGTCAGGCAGTCATTGAAGTGAGCAGTTGGCCACATTTGTGCTAACTCTAGTATTTTTGGTTTTTGCCAGAGGATAAAGAATTCTAATTTCTATCAGTCTAAATTGTGCTGGGCAGCATTATCAGCTGGAAAGACCCCTCTGATTTGACAGGCCCTACTGTATGATGATTAATTACTACTCAGCTTCATTGGACTTTTCTAATTTCCTTTTGCCACTAGCTGTAGGCAACAAGCGATAAGTACTGCTCTTATTATTTTGTGCAAAGGAAAATGTCTATTACTGCTCTGTCCTACAAGTAATCAGAATAAAAAGACAGCTGATCGGAAAACCTGTGAGGATCATTCTGTCTTTATTTATCCTACCCTTGCTTTATTCCTGTGCTGCTTCTACACAGAAGTTGTTTTACACAGTTGCCTGTCAAAATAAGAAGGCAAAATCATAAGCTCTATCAAAATAGTTGACATTTTGAAATTTGTATAATGATTTCATGGGAATTAATCCTCAATCTCCAAATAAATCCTTCTCAAAATGCTAATATAACTAGGAATCTTATACCACAGAGTGTAAAACAATTCTTAATCTTCCTTTTCTATTTTACCATAAATTTATTACATTAGTAGGCTGTCTTGTTGAGGAAAATTATAGCATTATTGCCAAGTGCAAGAAGAGTAAGTACTTTACATAACACATTATAATAATGATTTTATTGAGACACTGAATGCTCTAAAGTATACCAAGAAGAAGGTATGCTACTAAGAACTTGTCAAGGACTTCACTGCTAGAGATAAAAATCGATGCTGGCAACTCTTAAATCTTTGTTCTAAAGAATCTTTTCAAATCATTAGGCAAATTCCAGTGAATTAATTCCAGAAGAGCCATTTGAGTTGCTTCTACACATTTAAGAGATGCCATAGAATTTACTTTCAGGGTGAGAATATTAAATGCATACTGGCTAACAGCAAAGCATGTCTGCACAGTGTGTGGGAATGCTGTGCGAGGATAGAGGTGTGTACAGTTGCAGTAAAGTTATGTGCTGTATGGACAAATTACCTAAAGATGCAACTTCTTACCTGTGGGTTTAGCTGGAACTTCAGTTTAAAAGCTGACTCGGTCACATCTGACAGGGTTGGATGTTCTTTTCTGCAGCAGATCTATTTTCAGAATGTTATCCCACTTAGGGATTTAGAAATAAATGGAACCCTTGAACCTAAAAGTCTGAACCACCCTAGAAAAGGGACCTAACTAATCAGTTTCAGATGCACCTGAATGTTACTCTACTTTTTGTACTACTTTTGTGAGAGGACAGAATGCTGATACACAAGCTTGAAAAGTCTTCCAGGGAACTGCATTTATCTTGTTTCCATAAGACTTCTTGTTCCAGCTGATTCAAAAAGTTATCTTCTGATTAGGTCCGTCCTGCACTTTTTGCATGCAGTTAGAACCTCATGTGTTTACATGGTCAGATCTGCACAGCTTCCACAAGAGCAAGGGAGTCAGGGGACATGTGTGAAGCTGCAGTTGTTTTGGGTTTTGATTCTGTTTTTTAACTGAAATGAAAGATGTTAGCAAGATTCCCCTCTCCAAAAAAAAAAAAAAATAAAATTACAAACCAGTTGCTTTGAGAGCTGAAATAGTGTGGGAGGCTCTTGTCCTGAAACACCTCCCATCAGGAGTGCACAGCACTTATCAGCCCATCCTTTCTGAGGATGCAAATTCCAGGCCTAATGCAGTCTTTGTAAATATGGATGGCCTTTGTGTGGAAGATGTATACTGCTAGCAAGGGGAAGAGAAGGCATATTTGCATGCAACTTTCACATCTGCTGCTGAACCCAAGAGTCTGATTAGTATCTGCATTCCTTTCCCCAAATAAACAGAGAACCAAATGGCTTGCAGATCTCCTGAAACTCCTCTCCCCCTGTCCCCAGCCTTTTCTAGCCTCTTTTTTAGGCCTCTGCAGGGTGACATTCAGTGACTGGTGAGAAGACAAGAGGTGCCACATACATCTCCTTTTCCTTGGCCACTGCAGGGGAAACTGAGCTCTGGACAGAAGGGCTGGGAAATGATGTCAAGGTGGCTGATCCAGTGCAAAGATTCCAGACCACTGACAGGGAGCTGGTTTGGCTAGCACATGCTCAGCATACCATGATTCAGGACATTGAGCAGAGGGTTTTTTTCCCCAGATGTAATTATTTTCATTTTTGTTTTGCAGCCAATGAAAGTAAATGTATTGGCAATGTATGGGCAGCATAGGTGCCAGTACTGTTTTGCTTGACACAACCACAGCATTGTTATTCACTGTAAAGTGCTTGTGATATCGTTACCAGACTGGTAACACTGCTGTAAAAGGGACTTCATGTAGTTAATCTAAAAGGGACTGGATTATATTCTTTCCTCCCAGTTTATCCCCTTCAGAATCTTGTGGTTATTGTTCTCTTGGTTTAGGGTAGCCCACCCTCAACAGGAGGGAACAAGGAGCTGAGTGTTTCACTTGAGAAAAGTGTTGTAGTTCAGACTCCTGTACTACAGTGAAAAATACTCTGTATGACTGTTGAAATTACATATTCTTATTGGTAGCAAATCAGAGGTTAATGAATATCTCAACAGGTATTGTGAAGCACTCTTTAGCTGCTAATATTTCCAGTGGAAATACCATATTCTGGACCTGGCTGCAGTATAAAGCAGAGCATACTCCTCCAGCAGCTGTAATTGTGGTATCCTGTTCCATCATTATAAACCGAATAGGATAGCACAATCAGAGTTTGTTCATTCATTTTAAATAAGGCATTCATTTAAAATAATTCATTTAAAGTAATGACTGCTTTGTAGAGATCGGGATGACTGAGGTACATATATACATTAAAGAGCTTATCTTGGGGTCATCAACAACTATTAAGCAAACTGGCTTCTTTTAGCAACTAAGATGGAACATTCATCAACTGTTGACAGACACGAATTTTCTCCTGTGTTCATGGATGAGTCACTGAGCAGTTTTGCCTTGCCATCTGTATCTTTGTACAGTTAAACAAGGTTGGGTGTGTTCCAGAGAAGTGTCAAAAGGCAACACCAAGCACAGTGATAACAAGGCAGGCAAAATTTCTGCATCTCTTTGACAAAAGGGTCTGCCCCAAGAACTAACAGTTCCCACAGGAGGTGGGAAGTGGGAAGCTGTCCCTCCTGCCTAGCATGGCTCTGCCGCTGCAGGAAAGGAGATGTGCTGCTCTAACAGCTCAGGAGTCCCGGCGAGGTTACGGCTCCTGCAGGCACAAAGGACTTGTGTTACACCAAGTGCAGTGTTGGTCTTGGCACCACCAGGACCTGCTACTGCTGCTATTGAAACGTTCTCTTGAGGTTCAATGAGTTCATAGTGTTCAAGGTCAGGCAGAGAATAAGTCTATGTCAGAAATAAGAAAAAGAAGGTAGGCTCTATTCCTAGTGATGCCTTCCAGGCTGCTTTGCTGTTCTATCAATATTTTAATAGATTCAAAAATATTCTCCTTTACTACGTATAAAAGTAAGATGTTTCAGCTTTTTCTAGGATATTGCTTCTACTTTTCTACACAGCTATTTGCCACAAACCTTATTTTCCTGCAGATCAGTAAAATCGTGTATGTTGTAGTGTTTGTCTTATTGACACAAAGGGATAAAAAACCTCCTCAAATTAACTGCTCCTCAGGGAAAAAAAAATAAAATCACATCTTGGTAGGTGTTGGAGAAACAGGAATTCTCAATATTATTATTATTTATTTGATGTAAATGACTTCTGAAATACATGGTAATTCAGGAAAACCTATGCAATATTCTTTGTCATATGCATGCCAGATAATTATAAGTATAGAGTTTATTCATTTAATTTGGACTACTTCAGAAAGTGAAATATATAATGGTGCAACTGCTTTGTTCTTTTTCTAATAAAAGGTAGGAGCTTTTGAGTGTTATTAGACTGAGATAAGCTAGGCTTCTGTATAGCACAATTTTGTATGTCTCAACTAGCAAAAGCCTTTGAAGTCCTATGAATCTTTCTGCTTGTTAATTCTTCCATTTGTTTGATTTTTGGTACAAAGAAAATGAAAGAATATGATGAGATTATGGCATTTTAAGTCAATATTTATTAAAAAATCAATCTCGATGAAAATCTGCCCATCCCTCTAATTAGATGAGGCAACTTGAGGTTGATTTTTAATTGCAAAAGTAATTACACGGAGCAGATAGCCAGTGACATTTGATTATCTAGGTGATTGATTAAAAAGCCTAGCTCACAGAGCAGATTGTCAGCCAGGGGAATCGAGACAAAAGAGCAAATTAAAAAAGTTGTCCTGTTAGTAATCACAAAATTCAAGGATGAAATTACAAAGCTAAACACCTCCAATCCACATCATCTTCATCACTCAACTGTCTGCAGCATGCCTGAGCTCAAAAAGGGGTGATAAAGAAATGGATTACTTTTAAAAGGATGAAGTATTCAGGAAATATAAAAATAAAGGAGCAAAATCACTGCTGAGAATAGGGACTTCAACCACACAAGCAAAGAAATAAAAATGTCTCTAAATTGTGACAGTTCAATTTCCCTATGCTCTTATGAAAGCTCATTAAAACCAAGCAGGGTTAGTCAAATTAAATATGTTGGGTAGCAAAATATGTGTTTAGTGACAAATCTTAATGATTATTTAAAAATCTAGTCTGGGTGATCCCTTCTTCCTCCAATATATGTATGTTACAGTGGATATTCACATAGTTTTCTAATATATTGAATTTATTTAATATAATTTTAACTGATTGTGGGCTGTAACTGGAATGGGTACCACTGATACCTTTAAGTAATGAATGTTATAAAATGTTCATGAAATTTGTATATAAGGCAATGTGAATAAAGTAGGAAACAGAACGAGAATTATGTTTGCTTATAATATCCCATTTTGTGTTTAGTTTTATGATGCCTGCCTCCTCGGGCTGTGCTGTTCTTGTAAGTTGGTCCAGTTGATGAGCTACAAACGTAGTGTGTGACATCCCTGTGCATGGCAGGAGGGTGGAACTAGATGGTCTTTAAGGTCCCTTCCAACCCAAGCCTTTGTATGATTCTGTGACTCTAAGAAATTGTGAAACAGATCCTTACAACAGATTTTGATATCTGTAGTATGATGTACAGAGTGCTTCCATTGACTCTGGAGGCCTTGTATCAAGTTCAGTGTGTGCTTTTTTTTTTTTTTAACCTTGACAAAGTACTGTTGTGTTTTATCTGAATTATCAGACTGTTTTGGCCAAATAGTCTTCAGCAGAATCATTCCAGGCAGCTCAAAATGGTATTAAAGCCTGAACTCATGCATGAACAATAACGGCATTTTCTGAAACACCACGTGACTTCTTGGTATCACTTTCCTGTCATTTAAACAAGTGTCTGGCATTTTCTATACCACTGATACCTGAAAAGTGGTGCAGTAGCAAGGGCTGAGATTGGACAGCAATTAAATTCAGTTAATGAAACCAGAAAATATGCACAGAATTTTAGAATCTGTTTTATTAGAATAAAACAACCCATTAGAGAGGAGGAAGGGACTGAAATTTTCAAAGCATCCCATCTAAAACCAGTTAATGTACAGCCCACTGGCCTTCAAAGTCCTTGAAGTTCAGCTGCTGCCAACTGGTAGCAAGTGGTGAGTTGACCATTGTGGGTGTCAGCATCAGGCCCTTCATCTGCTGTCTAGAAGTCAGTCAGTGAAATCTTTGTAATCCAGTTATTAATTCCATGGAAACAGCCTGGTTTCCTTCTTCTGTAGTGTTGTCATTGAGAAAAAGAAATGATTACTAGACTGGTGGATTTGTTAAGTGCCAGCTCTGTGTTGCTCTTTTTTGAGGTTCTATTACCTGTCACCCTTCAAAATGTAATCTGACAGAGTAAAACAACTCAATATATTAAATTGAGTACTACTTGGATATTACAACACTGTGTAGGTTTCCAGGCTCCTGATAGGACTTTTATATAAAAGCACATGAGCATTGAAAGAGAGATTGATATAGGCCTTGGTGTGTTTCTAGATCCCTGACTTAAAAAACCCCCAACCAACCAACCAAAACCACACCAAAAACTCAAAACCAAAGAAAATCCCCCAAAACAAAATCAAAACAAAAATCCCAACCAAAACCAACAAAACCCTGCAAAAAATGCAGGAAAGTCAAATTATTAAACTGTGACAGGGTTGAGTGTTTTGGAAATATGTAATTGCTTAAGAGAGTAATTTGAACAGGGAAGTGCCATAGAAAACTTGTCTCTATTTCCAGTGCAAAAAAAGGGGTGAGGATGCGTTGGTTTGTAAACATTTTCACAATAGTCTTGGTTTCTCTTTCAGCATTTTGTGGAGTCGGGGTGAAAACAGCAGAAATTATTTTGTACAAGAGCAAATGCCTTTTCATTTAACAAAGAAAATATAAAAAAATTTACCGATTTTGGTAATTTGAACGCTTTCTGCAGACAAACTCATCTCCCTGCTATTTCTGAAACGCAAAACAAAGTCACAGAAAAAACTCAATCTTGCCTTTTAGAGCTCCTTTAATACTAGCACTAATACTAATATTAATACCAATACTAATACTAATACTAATACTAATACTAAGACTAATACTTCTGTTAATGATACTTAGAGTTTATGTATCACTGTAGAGACAGTGTCTTTGCAAGCTTAATATTCTTTACATGATTGTATTTACAGTTGTCTCTTTTTCTCTCATGGAAGCCATGTCACAAAAATGGAGTCTTGAATTTTATGGACATGGAGCCCTCCTTCCAGTCTTCCAAAATAGCTGCTTTGGGTGATCTAATGTCTATGTTTTTTCTGATACAGTTTTCAGTCCCCCTGAGTCTGAGTACTTCTATTTTTGCCTGTGCCTGCATTAAACAAGAAATTCAGATGTTGGTAATTAACTGGAGTTCCCCTGCTGCCAGACCAAATTCAGTTCCAAAAAGCCCTGTATATTGCTACTTCTGCATTTGTTAACAATGTCCAGACAACAGGTCTGCAATTAGATTCCCATCTGTTAGGCTGAGCATTTAGCATAGCCAATGGATGCAAATGAACTTGGGTCCCTCAGTGGAGTATATCCTTAACTAGCAGTATTATATTTGAAAAGAAATTTAGCAGCTCATGATAGGGAAGAAGATGAGACTTTTAATAATACAGCAGCTCTAAAGTGTTTAAATGAAAAAATAAAATACTGTTTCCACATATGATGAAATAGTGTTTCCACACATGATGGTTTCTCCAACAAATCTGAAAATATATTCAAATATTCCACTGTTTTCCTCAATGTCTTGAATGCTGCATTAGATTGAGGGAGAAAGTGCTAACTTTAAATATTAGGTATAGTGTTTACTGCATAAAGTAGTGCTGCATGGTTATATAAATGTTAGAATTCTACACCAATTATTTTTTGAGACTCTTAAAGGAATGCTTCAAAATGTTATATATTTTTGCAGGATAAAATGGAGAAGGCAGAGGGATGCATTTTTAGAAATTCTTGTGTTTAATCTCAGGCTGCAATTTTGTATCAGTTCTAACAGCGTTATAATAAGGGATAATCCTACCAAGTCCATAGGCTGTGTGTTGGAGGATTAGCTAAAGCTTGCATATTTAAATGTTTCATTTTCTACTGGTATGTCTGTAAAATAGACAGTAAAACCCACTTAAACTAATACCTGTTGAAGGGCTAAAACAGTAAGGAAAAAATCTTTGTGCAAACTCAGATTTTCTTTGAGTTTTAATTGTATTACGCTTTTGCCTTTTCAGAACTTGTAAATCAAAAAGTAAATATTATACCTAGTATATGAATAAAAAGTTTAAAGGACTTTTGTTCTTATACATTAAAAATATAATAATTCTGATGTGAAATGATTTTGCATTTTTATATTAATTTATTTAAATTATTTATGGCTCAGAACAAACAAAATTCTAAACTAATAGTAAAAGATACTTTTGTAAAGTAATATTTGCAATTATTTAGGTGCCTTAGCAAAGCAAGAGAATGGGATTTGGTGGTGTTTATTATATACAAAATGCAAATTTACACAGATTAGTTTTTATTATGGCTTCTTTTTTTCTCTGGATAATGGTAACCAGCATTTCAAATGGTGATGGGACTTTTCTCATAGTTTTATCATAGTTGAAAATAGGATCTGGACTGCACTTCAAATTTCGCAGCAGAGCAAACACTAGGGTGACAGAGAGAATCCAAAAGGTACCAAAACAATTGTTGATATTGCAAGTTAAAAAAAAATGTTTCTAAGGTAAACATCAACATAGTTGTTTCTGAGTTTGGGATTTCCTTTTTCTCCCTGGCAGATGTAATGAGATGGTTCATGGCCCCAACATCATTACATCCAAAGGGCCTAGGAGACCTGCTTAAGAGCATAGAGCACCAGCATGGCAGAGTAAAAATGGGCATGTTCATATTTCTTCTTCTCAGTGCAGAGCAATGCACTGGCCACCAGCTGCACCAGTACAGCACATCCTTCCTCATCAAGCAACCTGGATTTCCCAGTATATGGAGGAGTTTAGAGAAATCAGTGTCCTATTCGTTCACAGTTAGTGTTCCCTCACCACGGAAGTCTCTTTGTGGCTAAAGGTTCTGAGAATGGCACTGCTGTGGGGAGGAGATGGAGCTTTGGTTGCTGCTGGCGGATTCAAGAGCAGTGTCAGCAGGACAATGCTGCTCTCCTCGTGTGAGCACAGCTCTCTTTGCTTGTATGCTTGGGGTGAGATGGAAATGTGCCCGCTGCAAGGATGTGCCCTGCACTGCAGAACCAGCTATGACTTTTCCATTAAATAAAAGTGAAGGGACTTAGAGATTATTGGGGGAGGGGGGAGAGGGGGGTGTCCCTTCGAGAAACATTGCATCCATTTGTTTCAATTTAGCCAGCAGTGTGGGATTGCTCCGGATGAGATGTATGCCGCTTGTCACCATGACAAAAGTGCCGATCTTTGCCTCTGCGAGATTTGACTTTTCAGGGTCTGACAGAAGATGTGCAGGATCAGAATTCCCTGCCAGGCAAGCTGTTGGTTCAAGTGTACTACAGACAGGGTGGGAGCTTGTGATTGCCTGGTCCGTAGCCTGCTAATCTTCCAGATTAGTCTATGCTTTCTCCCCTGAGGGCTAGCAGGCCATCAGCAGAAAGCAAGAGCAATCCATTGCTCTTTCACTGACAATAAACAGATAGTGACAGCAGCTAGAAACCTTGTGGCAGTGGTATAGAGATCTGGGAGTGTGTGTGGGTATAGTGTTTTAGTCAGTCACATTTTTCTTGCTCTTCTTAAACAGAAAATTATTCATATACAAAGGTGGTGGACAAACTGTGCATGGGAAGGTGGAACTACAAGAGCATAGGTGAATGAAGAGGTTCTCCTGGCAGGAAAAGTTTGGTCTGCTGCTTCTTTGCTTGGCTTATGCTTATTCTGTGATGCCATTAGTACCTCTCCCTAGCAGCAAACTGGGGGCATCCTCTGATTCTTGTGCCCTAAGGAAGCACTGGTTTAGGCGGACACATGTGATGAGGCATGGCTCAGGGCAGTACCATGTGCTGACGTGCTCACACAGCTGGTGGTGAAGCGGTTCAGGCATGGGGAGCCTCTACTGTCAGCTGGTGCAAAGGACTGGGGGCGGGAGGGAAGGCTTTGCTCTGGCTGTGGCTGCAGGCCACGAAGGGCAGCGAGTTTCTCCACTAGCCCACCTGCTGCCCCATTAGCCAGTGGTGTGGGGTGTGGGCACGGCTGGGAGCTTGGGCACTTCTGGGCTTGCAGTGGGAGCCTTGCCACACTTAATAACTTTCAAATGATATGTCACTTTTTTTGCCTTCTAAATCAGAAACCAGCAGCTTCTCACCATGCTAAACGTTGTACTTTCTCCAGTTCTCTTTCTGTGCATGGCTTTGCTTGTTTATAAGATTGGCCTTAAGTGGAGAAGCCTCTTCTACGGAGAGTAGTTTATGGCTGGGACTGCTGCAGTACAAGTGACAATCAGCTACTTAACCTGCATGTTTTCCAGAAGTAGAGTTTTCTTACCACATATGACTGCTAGTTTCACGTTCTTGATTTCTTTTGAATTCATCTTCCACAGATTCTTCTTTGATAACTTCGTGTTATTGATTTTTTTTTCATTTGTAAGGCTTTTCACCTTTGATAATAAGCACCTCAGGCTTTCCAGTGAAATGCCCACCAGCTACCTTTCTTATTTCACTTGCATTGTTAGTACCTGGAGGTAGGTCTAATAACAGGAGCACAGCATCAATGTCAGCATTCAAGTAAGGAAATTAACCTAATAATTGTCTCTTAAATGCATTCTTTCATTACACAACTAGTGGGCACAAGGGGCAGAGGTCATTTAACTCGCACAGTGATCACATTTGCATCAGCATAGAAAACCATTATCTCAGTAGGTTATAGATAATCCTACTGATAGCATTTAACCAGCCTAATTTTTCTAATAAGGAAAAATATTGATGAGATAACAAAAATTGGTCAACAGAACTTATTTAATGAACATCAACTAATCATTCTGGATAGAGTTTCTTGGAAGAAGTGCAGACAGTTTTTGCTCCACTCCCACTGGAGATATACCTGCCAGCCCTTTGGAATCTGTTCTTTACATTTATTCTTTTGCTTGTTTTTTGGCATGGAAGACAGCTTGGCTTTTAGTATTAATTTTTGATTGCATATCTTCCTGATTGCTTTCTGCCATAAGGGTTATGTCCACAATAATGACAAAAGAGGGATTGCAGCCTTTTTAAATGTGGCTGTGTAATATTTGGATGGGCAGATCAAAGACTGCCAGTATTCCAGCTATTTTGATGTGATGTGGGTTACAAAATGCACGCACCTGAGGAAGCACTAGAGGTGCTGAGCTGTGCTGGGTTCTGTGTGCTGCTCACCACAGGCTGCCCTTGGGCCAGCAAGTGTGCAGCTGGCTCAGGTGTAGCCAAATGCACTTGGTTAGTGCTCTGGCTGCCATATAAACACACTCTTGGTGGGCTGAGCTGCTCTGTTTCTGGTGTGTAGCCTGGCCCTCTACAGACTGATTCTAACAGAGTTGACTTTTCTGTGTTTGAAGTCTGGTTTGCTGCTTCCTAGGACAAGGGCTTTAGATGTCATCATGGTCATCCTCAGAGCTTTGCCTTGTGTGTTTCTCCTCTGGAAAGCATAGTCTGAGCCTCTCTGTTAATACGTTGTTTCCTTGTTTTCCTCTCTGAGCATGAGATGCTGACATTTTTGAGACCATTTAGTGTGGTGGAGGCAGGAGCAGAGATCATGGGATACATTAGTTATCAACCTCCAAATAGGTTGATAGCAAAACTTGCACTCTGAATGGGCTGTGCCTTGACTCACCAACATTTCCAGTATTAAACACAGTTTTGTGGGCGCTTTGGCCTGAATTGGATCAACACTGTGCTCATTTGATAGGAGACTGTCTTCAAGCACCCATTCACTGTTGACAGAAGGCTGTTGGATTTGCTCAGTCTTTGCGAAGCCAGTATTTTCCTCTACTGTGGGAGATTTTTTCAGGACAAACTGTGTGTTTTTTCAATGGTCTGTTCCATGATCTCCATTCATGTCCGGGTGGCTGCTCACCATGCAGAGAGGGGAAGGCTGATGGGAGCATTTGGCTCTGTCCACTCTCTGTGGCCTCACTTCGGACTGCACAGGGAGCCTGACACGCAAGATAGATGCTCCTGCATGTTGGTGACCTGTATTAAAGGCCCTATTGTGATCCTTGCCCTGCAGGTACTACAGCCTTCCTGCACACTGGTGTGTGCTATAACTGTAGCACATTATCATGTTAATCATTATTATTATCCTCCATATATAGTCAAAAATAATCGGATTGTTATACAAGAGAGTTAGGATGGGAGAGAGTTAAGCAAGACAGAGGAAATCAAAAGAGCCATAAGAATAATGCTGGTTCCTGGCCTCAATGGAAAAAGGAAAGGAAAAAAAAGTGAATGTTTTGCTTTTCTGATATATTATTTGCCCTTTGATAGCCCATATCTTGTTGACAAAGAGGAAGAAAGCTTCTCCCCTCACTATCTGCTTATTATTGCTAAACTGCTATTGAAGCACACTTGAAATTCATTTAATATCTCTTTCACATTTTCTGTCACATAGGGAATCAATATTCAAGCGAGACTGTCACCTCCAGAAGTAATCCATAGAACTTCCCTCAAATACTTTTCACATTAAGTGTTGCCCCCTGACACGTACCCTTTTCCCAGCCCCACCCCGCCCCGGCTCCGCTGGTCTGTGGTCAAAGTGTTAGGCAACAGTTTTTATTAACTGTAATAACAATATTGCAGGGATGGCCAATTTAAACTGAAGCCCAAGCACAGCCCTGCATTTCACAGCTGATTCATATTGACGAGCGCTGCTTACCCTGTGAACTGTGAGCTGCTGGAATGAGCAAAGCAGCTGCGGTTTTCTTTCAAGTTCCAGGATCCAAAGGCAGCAGTAATTGTTTTTGAAATGTTTCTTTTTATTCTTATTAAATAAGTTCATTGTATACGTTGAAACCTGGATCATTCCTGCTCTGATTTGCTTGCCTTTTCATTGCTAGGCTGAAAGTGCAGAAGCAGTGTGTGTGTTTTGGATTGCTTCTAAGCCATAATAAAAATATCCTTTCTGCAGGGAAAGGGTGCCATCTCTGCCATTTCCTCAGAAATGTGTAGTCCATAATTAGTCGGGATTTCCAACTCAGAGTGCTAAATGGAAGAGACAGGGCAAACAAGAAACCCAACAAAATAACTTGATTTTTATTTAAGCTAACATAAAAGTGCAGAAATATGTTAGTCATATATCATGACAGATTCTAGCCCAGACTAATTCAGTTCTTTATGTGTGTATTGGCATAGGGAATCAAAGCCTGTTTGAAAAGATGTGCTTACAAAGTAAGGCACTTTACCAACTGTCAGGAACTGCTTTGAAAAGCATCCTTACCTCTAGATACTATTTACCTTGAGGATGTACACTGTACATGCTCTCTTCAGCTTAAAGGCCCAAGGCTTGAGTAGCAGCAGTTACTGCATCTTCCAAAAACCCCTTGTAAATTATCACATAAGTGCCTTGCAGCACCAGGCTGTTTGCTCAGCAGGCAAATACAATGCAGCAGCATTATTAAATTTCCATGAAGTTTACCAAATTTGCAGGATCAGTAGGGTGGACCCAACAGGGAAGCTTTCCTACTGCCTACAGCACCTTTAAAGCAGCTGATGGTGCTGATACTTTGCATTCTGCTGTTACTCTACTGCTGTAGCCATCTACTTAATCTCCACAGCAAAGATTAGTTTATTCGATTAAGTCTGTTCCCTACAGACCATCCCTGTAGCTCCTTGGAAGGCATCAAGACTGTGTGTCTCCAACCTTTTACCAGCTAAAAAGATTCAATAAAGTAATCTTTTCCCCCTCCTTTTATATGATTGGAAAATAAATTGAAAATGAATTTCAGTTATTGCTTGTGTTTTAAATATGAGATAAAGGTCAGCCCCCTCTAGCTATCTCCATAGATGGAGATTAACATGAGCATGTTCCATTATAAAATCATATAGCAGTTTTGTAAATCTGTGAAGTCATCTACAAATATATAATTAGTCTGTTAGATTTCGAAATCAATAAACAATGACTTTTTAGTGCTGTACCTAGAAAGCTTTGCTAGAGAGTGCTTTAGGCATAGGAGTCCAAATAGCAAAACATTTGCACTGTATACATTATGTTGCTCTCTGGATGTTTAGATGTTGAAGGTTAATTGAAAATTAGGTGTCTGTGTGTGCTTTTTTATTACATTTTTAACTCTACTTAAGAAAATAAAGCAATTTTAAAGTTCGATTTTTTTTATTTTGTTAAAGCAGTGTGTCAAACAGTGGATGTTCAAAATGTAAACTTCCCATTTTTCTATTCATAGTTGGCTCCAGCGAGATGGTGACTGTGAATGTTTGTAAGGCAACATTCACAGACATATTTATACAAGGCATGTGTTCACCGTTTGTCATCACTGTCACAGAACATGATTTCCTGGGTCAGAAAATTGACTTCAAAGCTTGACCCTAAAGATTTGACTTGCCTGTTTGCTTATTCTGGTTCAAGATGTGATGTCAAAAGCTGTCCTATTAGTGGCACCTTTTCACATTTAGTTTGCTCAGGTTGATAATAATGATACTGGAAGGACCACATTTTGATGTTGAAAGAGGGGAAGGAGCACTGCTGAAATTGATGGTGTTGACAGTAGGAGGTGAGATTGGAAAAAGATATATTAAAATGTGGATATTATTTTAAGTGACAACATTCCTTTGTTAGAATATTATGTGTCATCATGAAATTAAATTTGTTGATGTATCCTGTTCCTAAACTAAAATTATTTTTTTCATGCCATATAGGCACTGTTCATATACCAGTTGCAAATATATACATATGTATGGTTTGAATGCAATTTTCAAAGTGGATTAATCAGAATACGCTTATTAGAATGGATTACAGTTTCTTTTAGTGATTTTAGGGCTGACTTTTGATATGCAGAAATTCATTGTTTCTAAAGTCTATTTGCTTTAGAAATAGGCTCATATAATTTTATCTTCAGCTCCCAAAATCAGAACTGCTATCATTCATATCCTGGTTATGTTACTGTGGCATTGTTACAAGTGTCTGAATATATATAAGGGTCTGTCAGAATCCAGGGATCTCAAAGAATAAAAAAAATTCAAAATTAGATTATTGAAACACTTAATGAGAAGACACTTGTGGCAAGATAAATGTCAAATCAATAACTTAATGCTCACGATTGAGTATCCTGGGTTTTAACTAATGATTACCTGTTTATTGAGCTACCTTTTGACACCAAAGTCAGAAATATTGCGGTATTCTTTATTTTTAAAAAACAAACAAACAAAAAACGAAACAAAAAAAATTTAAAAAAATAAGGAAAAGGAATCTCATGTAATATAACATCTACGTCAGTGACAGTTTCCACAGCATGCTGATAGCTTCACACGGTCCAATTTACCTGTGTTGTTTGTTGCTAGTGAAGTTAAAATAGATGGGCTTCCTGTTTTAATATGACCTCATAACAGTTAATTTATATTAGGTCATATCTCAAAGTTTCCAAGGTACTTAGCTTGCATAGACAGCAGTGGAATGTAAAGTAGCCAGTATGTAAGGTCATCGCAGAGGAGAATTGCAACCATGAGCCTTGCTTAGGGTGCACAGCCCTGAACTCCTTTGTTGGATATTAACAATTGGTTTTTCACTTGCCAATTTAGAACACTTACTATTAATAATAATAATTTCATTCCCTGCGTTTGCTTGTTTTTGTAATACTACGGTGACTAGTACTCACATTTACACTTTTTTTTCTCTCACTATTGTAGCTGGTGCAAACTTCCTATTCCATTAAGATCCAGTATTTATAGAGTTTTTCATTTCTTCCCTAAGCATTTGTGGGTTGTGATCCCTTTGTGCTGTCAGGTAAAAACTGCAGCTGCGTCTCTGTGTAATGCTTGGAACTTTTTTAGGTGTGAGGTGGTCTGGGTAGAGGCAGTGCTGCTGTTGGGGGTTCTGCAAGCATCTAAGGTCACGTGGAATTTCAGTCTTAAGAATCAAGTTATATTGATTTTTTGGCTATTTTGTTTTTTCATTTCTTGATGTTCACATTATCGTGTTTTGGTTGCTCTTTTGGGTTTTTGTTGTTGATTTTATATATTTTCTTCCTGTGCAGTTTGTATAAAAGCAGCTTTTTCTCTCTAAGCAGCAGGGGTGTCTGTTCAACTGGTCTAGCAGTAGAACAAATGGAGTTCCTGGTAAGGGGAACAGGAGGGAGAAACTGGTTGACAAGTCACACTGCAGTTAGGGTATAGGAGTAGTGCTCAACTGCAGAAATAGTCAGATTCTGCCAGCTTTGCCACAAAGTACATTCCAATCCCACAAATAAAGATACTTCAGTACATGAATATAGATTTCACAACTTGACCTAGTGGACAGGCATCATCAAACTGTTGGTCGGATTGATGGAGTTAAATTTCACTAATGGTCTCTTTTTTATTGAGGTGGCTGCTTAGCCCAGGTAAAAAATATATAATAATATAGTATCATTTAGATCAAGATAATTACTCAGAAATATGTTAATTAAGGAAGATATCTCTTTCTGCTTAGCTTGTCTGTTTGTACAAATTTATATATACAAAGTTCACTGAGAGGCCCAGAGTGCTTAAATACTGCATTTGTNTAAGAATGTTATTCAAACTGCAAACAGTAAGTGCCCAATCTTCATGTTGTTTGCTTCCCCCGTCCCTTTTCAAATGTACAAAAAATTCTGACACCTTTCCAATGAACACAGGTTTGGGGCAGGGGGAAGCAGGAGAGGAAATATGTAGGACTAAATGAGTAAAAAACTCTATTAGGTGCGACACACACATTTCAGTTGTAATTAGAGAATTTTGTCTTCAAGAAAGTCACCTTGACTTTAAAAACTAAACAAGTCCTGAATGAGCTGCTAATTATGATGCATCTCTGACTGAATGGTTGAGCACGTTTTTAAGCACTCTTCTTGCTTAAATAGTACACATGAAGTTCTTCCTTTTTTTTTTTTTTTTTCACTCCCGTTAAACAGAGTTGGTTGGTCAAGTTGATCTCTTGTTTGAAATTCAATCAAGGGCATTAAAGTGTAAACCAGTTGGAAAAACAAATTGCTTAGGGAAATCATTTGCTTAAACAACAACAAACAAGCACTGGTAATCTTCTTACAGAAATTAATGAAGGGAAAACCCCCTCAGCTTGGGTGGATAATGATCCTTAGCTATCATGTAACAAGCCTAGAAGGTTTAGGGAGAAGGTGAAAATTAAGAAAGCTGGATTAAACTGAACTTCCAAAGGAACAAAAAGAAATTCAGGATAAGGATCACTTCTCCCACTTTGAGATAGAAAAGTAGTTCTAAACTGGAAAGAGCCTAATCCTTTATGCAAATCTGGTTTAAAGTTAAGTTTTCATCTTGTTTTATTTCTACCGTACAGCTAATAAATTAAATACTTAAAAATAATTCAGACAACTATCTTGTTAACAGGCACTTTAAAATGAAAGCTTTTTCATCAGGTAGAGCTATAAAACTAGTAAATGTAAAAAAAATTGTTACCTTTATCTTCTCATGATTGTCTTTAATGCTTATTCTTTACTAATTAATCTCTTCAAATTATTTAACCACAAAATTGAGATCTCTTCCCATTAGGGCCTACCCCAGAGGATATTCATGAGGGACTTCCTGATTACTCAACAAAATTTAATTAGTTTTCTCAGGACCTGCATGTTTATCTTTTAATAACGATAGGACCCACCTTCTCTTCCGCTGAGAAACTAAACTTCCACTCAGTCAGTCCTCACTGAAACAAATAAGCTGCTGATTTATATATTATGTCATATATATTTTACTTTTACTTTATTTTCAGTAAAAGTTTTCATTTATCCTATTTCTGTTTAGTTTTGGAAAAGATCATTGAACACTGCAGTTAATTATCTCTTCCTCCACAAAAAAAGAAAAAAGTGTTCAAGTTGTCTTCTTTCTTTTCCCTTATCTTAAGGCTTATCATTGCTCAAGGTTTGTTTTAAGTCAGTGGAAGTGCTGAAAAGCAAAGTGATGGAAATACGTGTTTTGTAACTGTTAGGACAGGTGGAACAATTCTGTCAAACTATCACATGAAAGCTTTACTAACTAAATGAAAAAGAGATATTTGGGGATCTGTGCTCTGTCTCTAGGTGGACCCTGGGGGAAGCCCGTTGGCAGTCATCACCCACCTAAACTCAATCCTAATGCAGTGGAAGTTGTAGGTGGATGTTCATTTAGGCTCCAAGCCCACAAACACTTACAGGCACACTCAGATTTATGGCACAATTTGCAGTGCATCAAGTTAACTGCATACCTAGGCATGCCTTTGCAGGAGCGGGGCAGTGCTTTGTCTAGTCACACACAGCTCACACATTTTCAGAGATGGTGACATCAGGAGGTGTAAGAATTTCAGGATATCTACTCAATAGGTCTGAAATGTATTACACATGGTATGAAGCCTGCTGAAAAATGTTATTTAATCTTGAGAGATGAGGGGGAGAGTGCAGGAGGAAATTAAAATCTTAGCGGTAATAATTACTTTGAAGTTTTGTACTGTGATATCACCTTGCCATTAAGCCTGATGTCCTCCTTTAGTGGAATTTCTCCTGGCCTATTCTCAAATACATTTAAAGTGTTAAGTAATATGAAGTCAATGAAGCTCGTGATACTTTAAAGTTCTTAGAGACTGATTGTTTTACATTTCAGTGTAGATTAGATCAGACTGAGCAGAAGTCACTTCATATGAAATATCCTCGAGTGTGTCATCGTTTGATTTAATTTTGCAGCCTCAATCTAGAATTTAAGTGAGAAGACTGAAATAAGAAGTCTTTCACGTTCACTTCATTGAATCTCTTTTCATGGCTTGTCAATAATTCCTTATATGAACAGATATACAGGAATTGTACACATTTTGAAAGCCTAAGTTGCTGTCTAAAATATTCCAGTTAAAATCAGTTTATTCCTTTTCTTTCTAAAAGAAGTTTAGAGAATATTAGAAAGAATTTTTAAAATTATGCTTAAAATAATGATCATATCAGTGTTTAGAGAGTTTTTGAAAAAAAATTTCAAGCTTCCAAAAGGCAGATCTCTCAAGTATGAAAAAATATGCCTTCAACATAGCATTTTTAAAAGCTGTTTCCCTTTCAACCATATTAATATATGAGTAGAACTACACTAAACCACATTTCTTTAAAATTATCATATTTACAGTCTTTATCTGGTTCCTGTATCTATAACCTTGAGCATTTCCAAGACTGTAGGGCAGATACAGAATATCCTTTCCCAGTAGGGCAATGCAGTCATCTTTGTTTGACAGTCAGGGAACTGGAGCACAGAGAGTCTCAAGTCCTGATCCTCAAAGATTTTTAGGTGCTTAATACATTTTTTACAAAAAATTAGAATTCTTACTTATTTTCATTGAGAGTTAGAAGCTTAACAGGAGTATGTTTTCTAACTACATTTGAGTATCTTGACCTAAATAATCAAGGTATTTTCATGGAATAGGGATTTAAATTTGGCTTCACAAATCTTGGGCTCAGTGCTTTAGTTACTGGCCCTCTCTTTCCTGTAGCCATGCTCCTGCAGTTTAATGCCCAAATACCACTGCAGAGATGAAACAAAGATATGACATATGTTCATGGTTATTGGTGCAAACATCCCTTATACCCATAAAATAGTGTACCTTGCATTTTCTAATTTGTTTCAGTGTCTAACAAAATCTAAGCATGAAAAAAAAGGCCTCTGGCCTTCCTAGTAAATATGAATATATCCATCCAAATAATGGCTGGCCAAATCTCAGTTTACTGTCTGATTTCTTCTGAAGCCCTAATAATTTTGAATTCAATGTGAGGTTCATGCAGAATAATCTAAGTCAAAAGCTTTGAAAATAAAAAACATAATAATTCAAAGATTTTAGGACACGAGGTAAATGTAGTAGCATCTGTTAATCTTAGAAGTTTTCTAGCACATCTGCCTATGATTTTTAGGTGCCAAGTGAAGTTAACAGGTTACTGTGATCCCCTTAAGCATTTGTGGCAGTAGTTACATGCCAAGAGAAACTGCAGAAAAGAACAAATCTGTGGATTCTTTTAGGAAAGAGACCTAGTCTAAGATGCTTGTAAGTTAAAGATAGGAAGGACTCACAATCAAGGAGGTGAGCAACCCACATCACTTCTACATCTTTCAGCTTGTTCTTTGCCAGCTTAAAGTTCTGCATTAAAAATATGTGTGTATATGTAGGATCTAGGAACTGTTGCAATAAATTGGCATACTGGGGACTCTATTTGTTTATGAAAGTTCAGAGTTGCCCACCTGCTAAAGGAGGGAGCTGTGCATCGAGGGACCTTGGGCCGTTCTTCAGCAGCCAAGACTTACCGCAGTGGGAAGTGTTGGCTCTTACAATTCACTAACAGCAGTAAATGTTTTCATACTCATTTTATTGAATCTACAAAGCACAAGAAGGGCTTGGCTTTGAGAAACAATCCCAGTACTCTGGAGGTCCAAAAGTAGGAGTGATAGCAAGAAATAACATGTTTCAATAAATGTTTTTTATGCTGGTGGCTCAAGTTTGGGAGGAGCTAAAATCATCAAGGATAATTTACCAGGTCCTGCTTCAGATAGACTCTCACCAAAAGGCCTCCATCTTTCTATAAGAAACATCCGTCTTGTTTAGCAGGAACCCTTGGATGATTCCTGAAGGTGCCTGTAGAGTTCCACCTGCCAGTGTTTTTGCTGATTCCTTTTTAATGTTGTGTATCACATGCTACTCCATGTGAGAGAGTTCCTAAATTCTTTACTACTGCAGAACTGGCTGTTCTGGCTGAGAAAAAGATCAAGCTGAAAGGAATGTCCTGATGTTGTGTTCAGGTCAGATAGAACTGTATTATGGACCACAGAGGAACAAAATTTAAATAAAAGGTCTTATATCTCTGTTTTCTCACCACTCTCTGAGTACCTAATTGCAGGACTGAGAAATCATCATTGCAATATTATCTTGCTATAGGCAGAATTCTTCCCAGAGACTTAAAATTATTCGTGGGTATTTGTGGAATCTAGATACCCTTCTGTAAATCAGGACCAGTGGTATGATCCTTGAGTAAAAGGGAAATAAACAGCAAAAATAAATACTAACATGTATATGCTTTTGGTATAATTGTATGGGTAATATATTTATAATGTGTAATTATGTCAATTTTACTAATGAAGGAACTAAGGCACAGAAAATTAGGTATGTCATGGGAGATAACACAAGAGTTTATAAACAGAATTGCTCTATTCTGCTTTTGTAAGCTGTAAGAAATTTGCCCAACTCTTCTATTTTGCTCATAATATTGCATATATGATCACTCAAATATTTTCCTAGCATGAATCTTACGTACCTTCATTATCCAGTTAAATGTAGTTGAAAATCACCCATAATCTGTGTACACTGCAAATCCATACTTTGGGAGGCAGTTTTGAAATATCTCATATGTCTGATTTCTATTTAAAATATAGTTGTCAGTTAATTCACTATCACATTTAATAACCTATATGATGCATAACTATAACTGCAGATTGTAACCTCAATTTTTCACATTTATGGGCTTTCTTATATATTAATCTAAGGAAAAGTAAAGATAGGGCAGTTGCATGTAGAACTTCATAAATAATAGTGCTTGAGGTTGCTGCCTGAGTTGTGAAAGAAACACGGTTTTTCTCCAATGACATGAAGCTTTAAGGACTTTATGTCCTGATCAAGAAGGAATGCTTTAATAAGCATCCATGTTAGAGGGTTTGTGCTGTGTAAGCTTGGTACAGACCATATGGGCAAAAAGGCACATTGTGTGGCGACAACTGCCCTGCTTGTCATCCCCAATCATACTTGCGCTAATCCTCGTTTTAATTTACTCTGCTTGTACAGCACCAATCCTGCCAGTGCGGTCCTTAGGGTCCCTTCATTCCTGCCATTTATGACAAGGAATATGCAAAGGCACAATTATTCATCCACTAAGGTGACAGAGAAGGGCTCTGCTTGGGAATATGTTCCCAGACTTGCAGCATCATAATGTCAGTTGTTAAAGCACTTTGCACTTGCAAACAATTCTTGAGAGATGGGTTTTTTTAATATAAAATTTTGAACACAGAAGTGCTAAGACTAAATGAATCCTTATTGATTAAGCAGTGCACTGCTGGAAAGTTTCAATAAATAACATTCTTCATACTTTGCCTTTTATTCAAATGGGATGTTTTTTCTCTTTCCCCTTCCACTTAATTATTGTACTCTTATCATTTAACTTCAGACAAAGGATAGTATGTTGAGGCACCCTTATTAAGTCTTACATATTGTATATTGTTTATATTCTGCTGTACGTCACATTCCTAAACGGACAAAAAAAAAAAAAAGGCAACAAAAACCCCTCAAGTATAGCATTCAGCCTCTCAAGTCCATGATGTATTTCATTTGCTACGGTCAGAGCAATTTTAACAATGCCTTTCATTTTCTTATAGCCTAAAATGATTTTCTTTCTGTGAGGCCATTCTCCAAAACTTCTCTTCCCTTTTCAGAGTATCATTTGCAATTTAAAGCTAACCTGGTGAGTGTACTCACAATAGGCTTGCCCATAAAATGGTTCAAGGCCTGCCTGCATGCCTAATGAGGTTGATGTTGAGCTATTTAGCTCTTTGTCCTTCCATAATATCTACTTAATGCAGTTCAATGGGAGTGGATTGTTAGAAGCATTAAAGATTCTATTAAGTCTTTACTAAAGCCACTCTATTCTAGTCCAGCTGTATAGTGGCAAGAGCATTAAATTTGAGAATGTAGTGGGAACAAGGGGCCTGAAAAAGCACCTATAAAAAAAGGACAAATTTCCTAACGAAGTAAGACCACACTCAATTTAAGACCTGTTACTTTTGTATCTAGATCTAAAGACTTTCTCAGTGTGCATCTCACAGCATTCTGAATTAACTCTCATTTCCCTTAATGGATGAACAACATACAGTTTAAATCTTCACTTATTTTCAAGGCACACGAGTAGATTTTTGTTTCACCACACTATTGAAAACAAATAGCATTATGACTTTAATCTCAGAGAAACTACCAAAATCTTGCAAAGGCCTCCTTTCAGATAACATTTAAATGCAATAGATTTTGCCATTTGCTTAAATACTGTAGTAAGATTGGTCTGCATCAGGAATTCAGAGATCTCTGCACTTTGGGTGGAAGATAAACAATGCTTCTGACAAAAAATATTCATTCAATGCCTTGTTTTGCTTAAGGGTTTGTTTTTTTATCAGGTCTGTATGGTGCTAGCCACCAGCACTGAGACGAGGGGGGAAAAAAAGAAGGGGTAGAATGGCCAGGATTTCACACAGTTGGCATTGACTTGGCTTGAAGAGGCAAGCACTAAGCTGTCTTTTCAACCATAGTAAAAACCCTCCATCTGGCCACCCTGAAACTCTGTTAGCTTGTTCAACTCGCTGTCGGCTGATTGGGCTTTGTGAAGCAGAAGTAACAACATCAATAGTATAAACCCTTGCCACTTGAGAGTATTACATTTCATTTCATGCTTGACTTAATCAAAACTGGGGAAATGAAATTTACACCTTTTTGATGTTCTTTTCCCTGCTGTTTAAGGAGAAGAATCTTAACCCATTTGATCTTCACATGCACCCAATAAATGACCAAATATGCCAAGCTGCCAAAAGCAGACGGCTGCCAGTTGCCAGTTTATGTCAGGTCACTGTGAGAGAGCTTAATGCAGAAGGTCTTGAGTTTCATACCAAATACTTTGGTTTGCAGCAAAGTATTTTGGTTGCAGTGTCAACAATTTAGCTCCCCTCCCTATTAATATTAAACTATTATAAGGGAAGAAGAAATGTCATTTTTTTTGTGGAGGGAAATGTGTTAGCAGGCGGCTGTTGCGTGACAGTCAGGAGAGAGTGACAGAGATGAAATGAAGCTGGGTTGGAATTGCTTCTTCAAACCCGTGACATTTGTTCCTTTCTTTCCTGGCTCTGATCTACATGATATACATAGTTGTTGTTGTTGTTTTTCTTGCTAATAACAAGACAGTGCAGTGCCGGATTAGAGATTGAGTGAGTGAAAAATGGGACTGGTGATAAGGTTTTCCCGTGCCTGGGGGGAGGCTCATTAAGTGGGAGATCAGATCGCTGCAAAATACATACATGAATAAAACCAACAACTAACAAAGTTCTCTCTGCAACTTGCTGATGGAAACAGCGTTTGATTCAGCACACTCGGGCCTGGGAGGGGGCTTTGCTGCTCACTTCGCTGCCGAGTTTGGCTGCGTCACTTGGCCGCGGTGCCCAGCACGGGTTGTTGGGGTGGGTGGGAGATGTGCTGTCACCACCTGCACGGGGCCGGGTCCGCACCGACAAACACACACACAGACACACTGCAACAGGTCCCTGCCTTCCCCGCCACCATCCTGCTCCCTTCAGAGACCTTTCGCCTTTTGTCAAGGGCCCACATTTATGACTTGATGAAAACATTTGTAATAGATCATCAAATACTGATACATTCTGAGGGACAATATCCCATTTGTTAAATATAAATTAACATTAACACAGATCCCCCGTTGCAGAAAGGCGAAGGGTTTTGACACCTTTTCAGAAGGACAGGCCGGGCCCCAGCGAAGAAAGCCGAGGGCCTGTAAAGGAACTTGTCTCGAATGGTGATCCTCAGGCTCTTGTGTGACAAGGTACATAGTTTCTATTCAGGAACAGGCAGATTATCGGTTACTATAGTTTCCCTAATGCTCAAATGGAGCTGAGGCCTAAGCTGAACAGAATAGGTTAAAAGGTGCCGATGTTTGGGCCTGCGAAACCACATGTTGAGAGTCAGAGACCAAACAACACAAAGAGCACATCTCTCCGGTCTTTGATGTCTTCTCTGAGGGATGCGGAGTGAGAAAAATGTGGCCGTGCCCCCGAGCCCAGCGGCCGGACAATGCGGCAGTGTGGGAGCGCAGGGCGCCGCGGGCCTCCGGCGGGAGCTGGGCTTCTCCTGGGCAAGAGCAGAGGAGATCGGCACAGCCTGCCTCAGAAAACCCCTGCAATCACCACACACAGCCTTCCGCGTTTCTCCCGTGAGCCACGCGCTGTGGTTTTAAACACACACAAACTTGGGACCTTGAAGCACTAAGTTTAACTAGACTTAATTTGCTGTTTTCTGCATTTGTTTCCATTTAGCCTGTTCTTTAGAATTTCCTTTGTGTTGTGTGCTTTAAAAACTCTTTACAGCACTTCAGCTAGCAGCTTTTTATTTCCCTGCGTGCCTCAGTGTCTGCTCTGAATCCACTGTGGAGTTGGTGCAGCGGCTGCTCTGTGCTTCCTGCATGAATCACTGATTCTGCTCTTTTTTCCATTTGTGAGTATACAGTGTTTTTAAGCAATTCATATTCACCATTAAAATGTTCCATGTAGGATATCCCTTGATAGCACAAGTGATGCTTTTGCATTTTTCATAAGCAAGATTAAAATACCCACTCCTTGTGCTCATGATGTAGGTCTCCTCCGTTTTGTTGCAACTCATTTTAGTATTTTAATTTTTTATTAAAACTCTCATAAGCAAGATAAATGTGCATTGGCACTAAAGGGAGACTGCCAGCTTTGATAGGTTATATTGCCACAATTTGCTTCTGCTCTTTAAGTATTCCAGCTCTCAAGATCCAAGTGTTATGCAAAGCAAAATTAATCAGCACCTGCATCTTTTAAAATAATAGAATTCATGAATTCTAAAGTTTTATCAGTGTTATTGTAATTCTGATTGTCGTCAGTTCTTTATACCATTATAGAAAAATATCTAATTGTAACAACTGTATTCCTATAGTGAACATATTACTTGAATTCAAACCCTAACAATGGCAATAGGATAACTGTCCTTGAATTTGAGCCTTTTGTGATACATCAATAGGCTTACAATGTGCTGAATTAGCAGGCATATTAATGGGCAGATGCAGCACCAGCCCATTCTTTTTACCCAAATCTTCTTATGCAAATACCCCATGAATCCAGTTCAAAGAGCTAGCTTTAAAATGAGCTTCTACACACATTCAGATGGGTCCTTTCACAACTGCAATGGGACTTAGATAGAAAGTGACATGAGAAAAGTTTAGACACTTGTTTTTATAACTGAACATGATCTTGTTATCATAATCTGATACTGGTAACTGGCATGGTCTGGTTGTAGAATTTTAAGCCTTTAACAGAGGGAGATAATCTAGGCCTTTGTGCTACAATGTACTGAATCCTGCACTTGGTGAAAGCTATCAATGAGAATCGCAGTTCATGCTTTTTCAAACAAAACTTTTTCATGGTAAAAGCTTTTATCCTATGATAATTACTTAACTGATTGTAGCGGTGCCTTTAACATTAGTGAGCTCATAACAAGGACACATTAAAAAAGCCGTATTATTTCAGAAAAAAAAAATTATCAAATAAACAGTTTTTGTTTGCTTGTTGAACTAAGTGGTAATGAGGTCATTATTAAAAATGCTAATACACGGCAGCATGGCTAGTAAAAGTTATTGTATTTTATGAACTTTCTTTTGTTTGCTCTGATTCTTGTGATTGTTTCTCATCAACAGCACCTGGACAAGGATGGTTTTAATGATTTGATTGCAAATTTAGGAAAACCTGCCAAAGGAAAAGAAGGATGATAGTTTTACTAGATTGATAATGTTGAAATCCCTTCCTTTAGAGTTAATTTTAAATTTCTCTGCAATTTCAATGAAAGCCTATGGTTTTCTAGGTGGTAGATTGGATTTTTTTAAACTGTTTATTTTAAGAAGTCCAAAAGCTGGTGAGAAGGAATTTCTTGTTGACATTTCCCATACATGCTGACCAAGCTGCATTAAAGCAATGCTTCTTATAGAATATTCTATAGGAAGCATGAAGACAACCGAGAATCGATTCTCAGCTGGAGCAAATTGGCATAACTAATTGACTTCTGTGGATCTGGTCAACACTGTTTCAGCCTTGGCCAGTGTGTGGAGTTGATAGATGTAGATAATTTAAACTACATGAGATTATTACAGAAAATGAGAGGGGAAGTAATCTGCTCTTTTATCATTGCATTTAAGTAATCATAATATATACTAGACTAGTCCTATACAGCATTAGCAATTTATTCTTTATAATTTTTTTCTGAAATGAGTATTTATACTGCATTCTGAAACATTAATGAGGTGATTCTTATACCAAGAACTTTGGTACAATAGATGAACATAAAAACCAGCATATCTTATACAGTTATATTTAGACTAGTACAAGGATTTCATGTAGATGCATTCTGGTAAAAATATTATGGGTTGTGCTTGATAACCTTCATGGAGGAATGCTTTATTAAGATTTGTTGGTAGCAAACATAAGAGTTCCAGATTCTTCCTCTAGACACTTTGTGTTCCAGCTCTAATTATCAGCATTATTTTGGGACATAAAACATTTGGCCAATGAGTTGACTTTTAGTATTGTTTTCTATTTTCTGTAAACCTGCAATAGAAAAGTTATGTGCTGAAAGAAAACGTCAAGTTAATGTATGGGTACATAGAGGGCCTAATTCTGAATTCAGATGTATATAAGTCAACCCTGTCTCAGAAATATATCACCATTGATCAGACTTAGACTGTGATACTTAACTGCTTAATTGTCTCTTTTTTTTTTCTTAGTGGATGAAGCTGAAGTGATCAAATGTAATTATATTTTCTTACCCAATTTTCTTTATCTGGTATTGTTTAATCACAGCATGGAAAAAGATCTGGAAGGAAATCAGTGAAGGAGAGCCACTGAAGGGGTGAAATGTCAAAGGAGAGAAGCATAAATGGGTTAGAACAGTAAAATGTCTGGAGGGCAAACTGTGTGGTAGAGCAGTGGAAGGAGAGAAAGATGGGGAATCATCTAGAACATCAGTATCAGACTGCCAAACTGTATGTTACGTAAAAGAGGAAAGGAAATTTTGTGTAAATTAATGGCAGATAACATCATCTAGGGAGTAGAACAAATCAAAGGAAACTTGGAAATTCTCAAGAACATTTTTATTTTACTGCAGTTCACCAACACAGAGTTCATGCTTCAAAAGACAAGGTAAAGCAGATTGTACAAGAAAAATTAATTTGAATGAGTTTCAATCCCATTAATGTGTCTTTGGGGCTTCTATATAGTGGAGGGCAAAACAGGAGAAGACAGAAATGAAGTGTGTTGTGTTTAGAATTTATTTTTTGAGACATAGAGTGCCTGTGAGCATGGCTTTTTTAGGACAGAATTGAATACTGTGGCATGAAAATCAAGTCCTTGTGTCCTTTTACTCAAGGAGCAGATATTCTCTGAAAAAAGAGTTTCATAATGGTAAAGGCTGTCTGCAATTTTAAGTCAAATTTTCAGAACATGTTTAAAAAGACGTGCACTGTTTCTGTAAATCAAAACTGGCTAAAATATTTGCAGCAAAATCATATTTGGATATTTTGCAAATTAAATTGAATGTTTTGACAGTTTGAAATAAAACCCTTTCATTTCTAGATGGCATTTTTCCATAAAAGTGAAATTAATCTATCTCAAAGAAAAGGGTTTCAGTATTGTGCCTTGAACTGCTCTTGTTGACTTTTATGCAATTTAGTACTTTGAGATACTGGGATAAGTATGTATTTTGGTGCTTTGAGGAACTGGATCCTACAATGTTTCAGATAAGCCTTAGTTTGTCCTACAGACAAAGCTGAAATTCATCCCCAAGAGATTCAAATTCTTGATTTTGTCTTTTTGACATCTGGCGGTGAAAGAATAGTTTCATGCCTGCTTTTCTATTTCTTTTTGTGCACGGAAGGATTAATTTTTTTTTTTTTTTTTTTAATGCTCATTTTTCAAATCCCCTTCCAAGGAACAGTTTGGCATGCTTTGGGTCCTCTGAGCAAACCAGTGTTTTCTAACTACAGGTGTTCACCCAGCAGTAACATTGCACCGTGCTGCATTCCAACCAGAACAAAAAAATGAATTATACTCACAAAATATGCCAATGTTCCCAGTCTTGTGCCTTCACCAGGGATGAAATGTTAGTATACTCTGCTAAATCCAAGTCAATGATAAAAGAATCATGAGAAATGCGAATGGAATTGTTTTTCTGCCAAGTGGAGTGCAATGATGCTTTACTGTTTGATGAACATCTGTAAATACTCTGGATTCCCCCATTGCATTCGTGCTGTGTAGGTGGTAATGCTGATGCTTTCTCTCTAACATCACCAGAGCTGTTATCATTACACTCAGTTTGCTGCAGTCTTAGCTTCTCTCTGCTTTTCTTACCTTCCAGGTATTAGATGTGCAATACCCTATAGCAAATACAACTTCAGCCTAAGTAAATCTCACCTTTTCTCTGTAATTTCAGAGCAGAATTTTATGGCAAAGACAGCATTCCTCCCATTAAAATGCCATCCGGGGGATTTCTGTATGCAGGGAACACCTCTGAATTGACTGCCCTCTTCGAAGTCATACAAGAAGTTGGTGATGAATTTGACAATGCAACCCAAATCATCTTATTTAGCATCTGTCTTTCACTTGTACCTGACAGGTGGAGAAGAAAAGAATTATTTACTTAGAAATAATTAACTAACTTCTGTTTTCTGAGATGTTTATCCTATTAGCACTAGGGATTTACATGGATGTGTTGAGCATGGAATCAGATTAAAAGCTATCATGTAGCAGTATGGGGGTTTTGCATGGATATTGGTATAACTTTTGAGTCTGCATGTAAAGCACCATGCTATTTGTGCCTGAGGGATAAAGTAGTAGCAGAGGAGAAGTCCCCTGGATACACTGGCCAGTTGCTCCGGGAAGCACTTGGCACAGTGAGAGGAGCTCAATCACTGATTTCAATATAAGGCAGGTATGCTTTCATGAGATCACCATGGCTGAGGGGTCTTTCTTCATGCTCTGGTTCAGTTTGAAATAAGGGTGGAGGTATTTGTAAGTGGTCAGACCCCTTGGAGATAAAAGCACTGGGACAGTAGGTCTATGTTAGACCAACATCATGATCAGATGTGAGGTCTGGTGCATGAATGCCAGAGAGTCATAAAATAGCTTGGGTTGGAAGAGACCTTAAAGATCACCTAGTTCCAGCATGGTTAGCTCAGAAGTTTTAGAGAAATAATTTCTTCACTGCTTGTGATAGCCTTACAAATGCGTAGCTGCTAGGGTTATGGTTAGTCTACAGCTACAAATATAGAGTGACAGGGAGAAGAAGCGAAATTGGCTCCTTAATCCAGTGTCTCTAAAAGAAGATGGAAAAAAAATTTAACATGTTACAATAATTCAAATTACTGAAAAACATGTAAAATTATTATTCCTCCTGAGGCAGCCTATAAATATTATTACTGTATTGGCTGAATCCAAACATAAAATATTTTCTCCTTGGTTTTTAAAGCCACTGACAGATACAATAGTCACCACAAGCCAATTCTTAATCTTGGGTTTAAGATTTAGATTTGTTCTAGATGTTAGAATTAACCCTGGTTAGAATACATGATAGATTTCTATTCTAACAGAGAAATATCCCCTCTTCAGAAGAAATCCCCTTCTTAAATCATCTAGTCTGTGACATCCCCTTAATCCCTTTATTTTTCTTGAATTTAGCATAAATACTTCCCTTTCTTGCACCTCCATCTGTTTGTTCTACTTTTTTGCCTTGGTTCCTGTCAATGATGCATGGAGCTCTGTTTTCAGTCAGAAGGGCATTAGCTAAAGCAGTAGTTTCCCAGAGCTGGTGCCAGAGAAGTAGACTGAATGTCTTGAGAATGGTGAAAGTCATAAATATACGGGAACACATATTGATCTGTATGCATGCAGGAGTGGAGACGGATGGGTGGGTAGATGTACACTCACACAGATAAATAATACAGCCAGTGAATGTACATACACAGCTATTGGAAAAGTCGGAGAATTCTAAAATGCTCTCACTAATAGTCTGGTTAATGAATACAAATGCAGTGCAAACTCAAGCAAGCTTAATGCTTACAGTGGTTTGTTCCCAGGCATCTACGGAGCGGTAAGGAGGAGAATTAACATAGGATTATCATATTTTACACATAGACATACTTTCCAATCCTTTTAAGAATACTTTAAGGACAGATCTAGCGTCTAAGTATTTGGAAGTAAGAATCACTAAATATAGACTGTGCAAACCACTTAGCTATAATTCTTTTGAGTTACTTGCTGTATGACAGAACTGCGTGTTCAGTTGATTTCTGCATAATGAAATGAGCCATTTTAATTTTTAAATGTGGGAAGATAGCAGTTTGTAAGCTATCCTAAATATTTAAGAACATTTCACTTGATTAACTGAGCCATATTTGGCACTGTTATCGATGACTTTAATACTATCAAAAATTGGTTCTGAAAGTGAATGGTAAAGGAGATGTATGTTTACCTGGTTTCAGGATTCAGCACATTTGTAAGCACATTCCACAGATGTTGGAGGTTTACACAGGTACAATCACGTATCTATAAAATCACCCAGCTGCATTATGTAGGTGTCTGACAATGTGGGCTGTGGTTTCACCATTGTTAATATCCGATCTATATGCTATCAAAGCACTCAGGGTAAATTTGATCTGGCTAAAGGATACTTGGGTTAGCTCACAATATGCAGTTTGTGCTGGCTGTGGTAGGACAAACACTGTTTAATCTGGCATTAAGGCTGCTGACACATTTTTTTTGAAAGATGGCAGAGTGAGATTTTTCCATAATCTGTCTTTACATCTTGTGACCACAGTGCTTTTTATTTGGTATTAATGATCTAAAACCATGTCTTTAGCAATTGAAAAATATATTCTTGGATACAGCTCCTGTTAAAAATATATTTTTAAAGTCCTGTTTAAATGGGCTTACTATTTCTTTTGTTGACCTGGGGAACATAGTTGCTTTCTTTTTTGGTTAATATTACCCAAATGACTTATTTGCATAATTTATGGGAATATTTTTCAGATATGTTTCAGGGTAGCTTTTGACATAGGAAAAATTAAGTTTAGAACACACAGGTGA